>JAGDQP010001118.1:431-54194 GCA_022664845.1 Lepisma saccharinum
AGGTTCAATTTAATATGCATAGTAAAAAAAATATTTTTCTTTTTTTTCTTCTTTTTCTTTTTCTTTCTTTTCACTGACCTGGACTTTAACCTGGTTAAAACAACAACAAAATGTTGGTCCTTTTCTACTGCCTTAACTATTTTGTAGATTCCAATTCATCAGGTGCACATCAAAATGTGAGTCAATAATACTTTTGATCGTTAGATATAAAGAATGTAAGTTCACGACGATAAAATAAAATCACTCTGTTCTTTAATAGAGAAAAGCCTAAAAGTTTTACTTATGTAACTGTCTCCCTCTATATAAACACTATTAATAGAACATCCTTGTAAATATTATAAAATAAAACTATATGACGAAATTGAGATGAACGAAGGTATTTGTTGTACATCTTAAGTCCTAGAGTAAATCATTAGTAAAATCACCCCAAATCTACAAAGAATAGCAAAATCTTTGTTCTTGTCTCTCGCACAGTTACATATCATTCTAGTATTTTCGTTATTCGCTATTTTAAGGTACATGCTTGGAACACCACTCTTTTAAATTAAATTCCGTTGCGCATAATTAATAAAGTGTCCAGGAGAAAAATTCAAACATTTGTATTCTAATGCTTACAATTTATCCTCTTTTATAGCGTCACGTCAGAACAATTTGCATCGTGTTTACTTCACGACCATGGTTTTGCTGTCGCAACAGCCTTTTTGGACGAAACCTCATTTGCATTTTATCACAGAGAAGCAAGAAAGAAGTCGCGCAGACAAAATGAGCATTTTAGATCGATGCTAGGCATCTGTAGATGTCAACTCTTATTTGAAGTATCTAAATACATTATGAATTTATCAGTGATACCCAATCTAGTGAACGCGTTTCCCTAGCTATAAGAACCAAGATGTTGGACAATTTATTAGAAGTGTTAATACATGAAAAGAACAAATACAATGTATTACTCACTGTAATATTGATCTTTATGAAACTGGTGAAGAATGTTCTTAAATTCATTATTTTGAGATTAAGCGTAGCTAAATACGATTCTCTTTAAATTTTATTTCATACTTCTTTAATACTATTATTCAACTATTTGATTTACAACATAAGCTATAAATAAAAAATAACAGGACTTCTAAAGTAAGTACAGCTAAATACGCCATGTTAAGGATTGGGTAGCATTACACTGTCTAATCATTCAAAATGTCGAGCTCTCTCACACATAATATTTTAAAGCGATCCTTTCTCTACTTAATAAGAAAATATAAAGTAGTAATGAAATCCAGGGGAAGATAATTTACTTATTGGCGTATTTAACAGCACTCATGTAAGTACGCCAGTGGAGTTAGACTTTCAAAAAATGTTAAAAAGGTGTGACAAAGTGAAGCACCGCCTTGTATATTATTCTTCATTAACAAGTTTTAAAAAAAAACAGCCAAAAAGCGTCACAATTTGTGAGCATGTAGATATTTCACAGAATATTCAAAAGCTCATGCCCAGTATTTCATCGTAATTACATAGGAAATAATAATAAATGTTTAACAGACGTTTGCGAACGCCATAATAAGCTATTATGTCGACTTCTCTATCTTCGTTTCTTCTAGGCTTTTGAAACAGTAGTTTTAAGAGGAATGAGGACAAACAAGCATTTTTGCTTACACGCTCTTTTATAAACTGAAATGACTAATAAAGCATTATAGGTAAAATACATATAATTGAACCATTTAATAAAATTTGAAATATACTTTTCTAAAGTTCGTTTTCACAGTTTCACAGCCTCCAGATTCCAAAAGAGAACTTTTAGGAATCAGGTGTATTGCAAATCGAGGGATGTTTAGGTTTGACATAGACTCTTGATTTCAATCAGATCATACAGCTGATTTTACATAATCTATTTTTACAAGTACTCTTCATCGTGCCCAACACGTTTTTATCACCGTCTGGAAGCTTTTTGATTCCAGTTGCGAATTCTTTACTCTATTGTTTAAGGGAACTCGGGACAATATTTTTGTACCTCTTTTAATCTTAACTTTTCGCCCTGGATCAAATAAGCGATAGGCACATCAAAACATAGCAAGACTGCACGAAGCGTGTGGTACAATGTTCCATCCCAATTCCTTCAGTGTTTCCATGGTCATCTTGGCTGTATGGGGTCCACAGTTGTCTTGGAGAAGACATCCCCACTCTTGATAAGCTCATGCGTCTTGTCTCTTGTTACTCAGTGTTGGCTTAAAGAAGAGCTTGAGGAAATTGACATAGTATTGATGCTTTCAAGAACTTTCAGGCATCCATAACAATAATACCGTTAATGCCCTAAGATACCACAGCAATTACTTTCGTGGCTAGTGGCGTGATCTTGAAATTTTTGGATGGGATGGATGAGTGTGTTTCCTTCTTTCATGTTTGCTTTTCGCGTATGGTGATGAATCTGTGTCTCGTCTCCTCTTCCCAAACTTATCTTATTGTCTCTGATGTCTTCGTAACAGTATGTTAGATTTTTTTCTCAATCTGATGACTTCGTGCTCATTCAACAGATGTTTAGATGGACAACTTCCTGACGGGGTGGGGTGGCTCAACGGTTAGAGCGCTTACCTCTGGCGATTGGGATCGTCGGTTCAAACCTTGGTCGTGCCATGTGGGCTTGTCGTGATCAAACACAGTTAGATATAAGAGGAAACAGCTGTGGAATCCTGATATTCAAATAGTGTCACTGTAGGACAAAATGTTAGGATTCTGGCATTAGCTTCAATGGTAGTCACGTGCTGGGCTAGGTCGTTGTAACATATAAGCTATATTTTCTTCTTTGAAATAGTCTTTCACAAATATCTTGTAATAAATATTGTTTGGAGTAAGATGGGATATATCTCACTGAAAAATGGCTATTACTGATGTATCTGCACTGTAGATATAAAGATTCCCTGCTAATCTTTGCCGTAAGAGTTATTCCTCTGGAGAGCATGTGTTTATGCAACACTCTGTATACAAGTGCGTGGATGGTTATCTACCACTCAGGGGGGTATTCATCCTTGCCCTTCGATCATCTCAGGAGAGTTCCAACCACTATTTGCAATCTTCGTCAACATTCAATGAAAATTAAAGTGCTTTGTTTGATTCTTTATCCATTAAAAACGTACACTCCACTTGACTTGACTAGCAATACTTAAAGTTTTCCCATGTGCATCATATCTACCTATTCGTTATCCTTTGTGGGTTTCGATGTTTTGATTTCACATTCCACATTTGAATTACTATTTGATCCTTTAAACATCACATTTTTTTCATATAAAGACAAAATAGTTTTCTCCTTTTTTGAAAGCGTGATCTGTGTGTAAGACAAGAAATACTCTTCCTCGGCAGTAAGATGACGAATTATTAACTTACAATATTTCAAAGATTATATTATGATCCAAAACAAAGTTATTTGTCTTGCCTCTTACAGGAAATTGGTAAATGAAAGTTGTACGCTGATTCAAGGATTGAAAGTAAACAAATTATACACAAAATAACAGTAGAAAATATTCAAAACATGCCTTCCAAATCGTAGGAAAACATATAACATTGATAATAATTATCTACTTCAAGTAGTTTGAACAGATTCGGATTCGCATGGATTCTTTGAGTGCTCTAATATACGTAATATTAATATAATCTACGTCTGGTATCCCTACGGCTATAATAGAAACATGGCTCGTTAGATCAGAAGACCCATATACGTCCAATTTTTGTGCAATTTTGCCCATTGCAGTCACGTCTTTTTGTGAGTTCAGGTGTTAATATTGGCCTAATTTTGAATACTCTGCTGTAACCTTCCCAAACTACCCCAGGAAAGTACCCAAACTACTACTATACTGTTTGTTAAGTTATCACTAATGTTCCGGCTTTGGGCATGGTATTATCCGTTGAGCTGCAAGGCAATAGAAGATAAGTAGTTTGGAACGTCAACACCAAAAGTGAAATGGAATTTCTGATATACCTGTGTTAAGTTAAAATGGACACAGAGTTCTCCCTTGATCCACCTGTTTTGAAGATAGACCAAAAGAGAAAGGAAATGAATATTCAGAAATATCTTAAGTTAAGATAAATCAGAATATAGGAAAATAGAATAGAAAAGAAAAGAGAATATGATAAAGCATACCCAAAATGAACACAAGATAACCGCCTTTATTCAAGATTATCTAGTTGAAGATAACTTGGATATTTGAAACCATCTAATTTGAAGATAGCTCCAAACAGCTTGGGCCGAAACCCAAGTAACTATAAATGACAGTACAATGATCAACTTCGTCTTATATACCACTCGGGAGTTTGTCTCTTTCTGCCTTTTTGAATATTCAGTTTTATAAAAATTACATATATCTAAATAAATAATTATTGACAAATTTACACATATTATTTAACCGATTTTGTTAGATTAAAGTGTTCTTTCAGTTTAGTACTTTCTTTAAAACAATTTTTGCGCGAAAGCGATTAGTATTCTTGTGCTTCGTTAAAATGTCCTTTGTATACGCACACATGTATTTATTGGTCATATGGTCTATTAAAAATATTTAAGTCAAAGTATTTGAGTATGCAAAAACTTTAGGACTATCATTGACAGATTAAAATTGTAAACAGTGCTAACTCGTTTTAAAACAGTCAGATTAGATATTGTATTTCAGATTCCCAGATTTATCAAACAAAATAATCTAATAGGGAGGAACATATGCAGTCAATATTTACATAATCAAATGTAAGTCATACACATAACTTCACACTACTCTAGATCTTCATCTTATAGTGTAAGTTCTAAAACTGAGGCACGTAGATCACCATTAAAGATTGAAGTAATTGTTGTGTTGTGGATAAAACGAGTGTATTTGGAACTCGCCGGCGAATCCTACCTGTAAGTACTCTTTGGACACAGTTTTCACGTCGGTGTGATGTCGACCACGATTACTTCCAATGCCTAATCACTCGTTTTACTTTACTGTGAGGCACATCAACGAAATCCTCCACCTTCTCCACAATGTGTCCTCTTAACCTTCTAAATGAAATGATCCATTTCTTTTCCATTAACTCTCATGCATCTTACACGGAACACGCCTGGCACAACAAGTCTGGGCCATATACCTTTCGACATCCAGTGCTTCGGAAAGCAATAAGAAAATTGACCATCTTAGTTGATCTGGCCAAGAGCAATATTAAGACTGGCCTTTTAAAAGAATTATCTATTCGAGATTGTGTTCCAATTAAACAGATTTCTATATATATTTCAGGGTGTCCCCGAATGCTAAATTCTAGAGCTACAACCACTCAAACTAACTTAACGTTAACCAGTGACGTGAACTAGGGCACCGACCACGCCTACTTCGCGAAAAGTACCGAAGCTTGCCGAGTGAGTAGTCGTCGAAGCGAAGGAGAGGGAGGGGGAGAGCACACACTCTCCTTGCGTCGGAGCGGCATTTTTTAAAATGTTATTTAAATGAAACAGAATCCTACACCCTATGATATTTGATTATACAGTATTTTGATAATACATTTGAAATGAACCAATTCTGAATACCACCGACATGCTTTTATCCGCTTAGGTATGAAGAAACTGCTGTCTGGGTTTATTTTTCTGGTTAATTGCTTGGCGGGCTGAGGGCTTCTTTTCCTATATTCTAGCGGGAGAGCAGTCGTTCATTGCTTACTTCGTTGTGTTGTTTGTTGTAGTTTTTAGTGGTATTAGTGGAGCTTTATTTTCTGTTCGTATTTAGTGGAACTATGTTTTTGTGTTCGTATTTATAGTGCGTTGATGTGTGAGTAAAGTAGATCAAAATGAACGAAATTAAACAGCATGAATGTTCAGAGTGTCGTAAAAACTATGACCATAACAAATCACTTAGGCGTCATGTTTCGAAAGCACATCTGAATAAATTAAACGAAAACGCGCCTCCCATAAAGACCCAGAAATCATTCCCTTATCAATGCCCAAATTGTGATAAACAATTCAATCATCTTGAAAATTTCAGATATCACGAACAAAAGTTTCATGCAGAACAACCAATTAAGAAAAGTCACCTTAAATGTGTTTTATGCACTTTTGTAACGGACGGGGGAAAATAAATCACGAACATTTTGCGTTACAACATGCTCTTACAGTGGAATCAGAAGAAAAGCAGTTTCCAAAATTTCAAAGTTTCATGGAGAGGAAGCAAGAAATTGAAAAGGAGACGCTCACATAGTACGTAATAAAACGGGGTTCACATTATGCTGCTGATAATACTAAGAGACATTATTACAAGTGTCACCGCTCAGGAGATTTTGTACAAAGGTACCAAACCAGAAACCTTTCCAAAACCAACATTAATGGAAACAATTGAGCTAAACCAACTCACAAGGTTTTCTAGGACGAAAATCAATAGCCATTACAGGCAAAAACCTGCCAGTGCACGGCCAGCACTATATACTCCCTCTGACATGTAGGCCACTAGACCACGGCCAAAAATGAAATATACCACTCATACAGCAAAGGTGTTTGCTAATAAGAAAACTACCTTTGAAAAGAAAAATAGAAAGAACCGACCACCAATTTCACACATTTTTTAAAAGAAACAAGGCAAGTAAAGAAAACAAACAACAAATGTTATCATATAACATTTATGCACACACAGGTATGCATACTCTTACATGCACATGAGATAATTTGTTTCTGGCGTGTGTACTCACTTGTCATATAGATATAATGAAAAACACAATCACACACACACACCTTATTTGAACGAGTAAGAGGAAATCATCCTAAAGAAGGCCTTGAGCGGGCATACTGGTTAGTGCAATCTCCTCTTATATACATGGCCACAGGTTCAATTCCAGCCCGGTCTGGTTCCTGAAAAGGAGGGTGGATATAGACCCAAACTGGAACAAACCAAAAACTTCCCGAACTTGTTTTACATACCCGACTAGAAACAATGTGAGACCTCGGAATAGCCAAGAGGCTGGCACTCTCACACTTTATACAGGAGGTTACGGGTTCGATTCCCGCCAGACCCACTGAAAGACTGGTTTAGAATATGCCTTACCAAAAAACTGTAGGCTCCACCCTTAGAAACTCAGCCACCCACCCAGAACATTAATAGCAATTGAACGGATCAAACAAGGTGCAAGCTGCATATTTAAACACAAAAACAACACAATACTGATTAAAATACATACTAATAACACAATAATTCTTAAGCACAACGACCGAGCAGTCTTACCTAACATAAAAAACCACCCTTAACCAAACCAACCTGTGAACACGGCACAATTGGGTCCTGAACCCAGTACCAAGGTGTTAAACATACAAAAAAATAATTCCGCAAACTTAAGAACCCCAGCAGTGGTAAAGAGTTTTTAAAATAAAAAGATGCATCACAAATTGGATGGAAAGCGGGCATGTATACCCTCTAAGGATGCCCTACCGTAAAAATAAGAACCCAATCTGTATCCATGGACTGTGATGGCTCCGAGGTACTGGGCTTCAAACTCCCGCGTATGAATTATATCTGCAATGTAATGCTCTTTTGGTGCGTGTGTGTGTTTTGCTTGAAACTTGCGTTTTAAAACTGAAGCCGAAAGGTGATGCATATATATTTTATGGAGTGTTTCTTTTGGAACTTGCGTTTTAAAACTTTTATTTAAAATATGATGTTATGTATAATTATATTGATCTGGAAACTCGTTAAAAAAAAGAGAGAGAAAGAGAAAAAAAAATTCAGTTGAAATGTGATGTGTATATTTGGAGTATTTCGCATGATCGAACTTCACTACTTTTTTAACTCGCTTCCTCCCACTTATCTGTATCTCATCTGGGAATTCAACGCAGCCTACGTTATCACCTCAACACATGGATTCTTCGGTATAAATAAGGTAAGTGTTTTTCATTTCAAATAAATATAAAATTAAAAAAATGTTGTTGTTTTTCCGTAAACATTTGCCGCATTAATTTGTTCCGTTGTCATCCTTCGGCATGCAGACGACTACTCAGTCGGCAAGCTTCGGTAATTTTCGCGAAGTGGGTGTGGCCGGTGCCCTAGTTCACGTCGCTGGTTAACGTCAAGTCTCACTCAGACCAACGGCGGCAGAGTCCCAAATGATATCATAACTTGACACATAATAACGTAATCATTGCCGATTTAACAGATCACACTTGAAATAGTGCCCTTTACGTCTATTTAAACAATGTTTATGCTTGAGGAAGTACCGCAAGGTCAGGTTTAACTACGAAAGAATTCATTGTCAAGAAATTAAATGGTTTAATAGCGCAAGCATAAAAAACACCTCCAAGCTGCATTCATTAATCATAAACTTAACTTAATAGATGTATTGGATACTATGTCGATTGTGATTTTCTAGGCTGATTCTTCTTACGCTATTACTTACAGAGATACTACATCCTTTGTAACGATGCCACCTAACGGAATTGTTTTCAATTTCGGAATTTCTTCAAAGGAACCGTTTTCTTGGTTTGATCAGAATAAAGATAACAAATAACCTTCCGAAATTTGCCCCATTATTTTAGGGACACAGTGTATATGTACAACTGTTCTTAACTACAATATATAACAGACGTGATATTATCAAAACGTTAAGTAAACAGTTCATTAAATGTGCACCCCAGACATTTCATGCTCGTGCAGTTTGTATGGTATCCGAATATTAACTATGATTTTCTAATTTTCTAACTTTTTTTTTTGCACGTTTGCTTACGTAAGAAATAATGCGAATATGTTGCTTGTTCTGAATGACTTCAGACACGTTGTCATGGAAACGTGATTGGATTTGAACGAGGCAGGGGCAAAATTTATTTTGAAAGGAAAAAAAAAGGCCCGTGAGTAAAATGAAGAAGGAAATATAGTTACCTTTAGTATATCACGTCCTGTAGCAGCACATGAGAGAAAATGTCGCTCTCAAATCAATTTCGGAGCTTATTTTTCTAACAAGCAATTTCCTTGGTTCTCTCTTCCCGTATGTTATTTTTGTTTTCTACGCTCACTCAGTGGCCTGATTGAGAGGAAAGGAAAACTGTTCAAAGAAATTGGATTAATAATTTTAAACGTTGTTGATCGAGTGGAAAATGAAATATTTTCTTGGCCACAAAATACAGTCAATGTTCAGAGTTGACTTTTCGGGATTACCTTAGTGCACAGGGAATGTTCTTTTATACGTAGGTAATTCAACGGAAAATCAAATTAAGACAATGATTTTAACAGAGTGTACAATAAATGTTCGTTTACCATTATCGTAACATTTTCTAATTGAGTTGTAATTTAATAATGATAACAACATCTTTCTCTCAGTTATCAAAATAATGCGTAAATTCTAGTAGGCCTATGAAGTTAAATATGGACACAAACAAATTTCTTCCAGCGTTTAATTTAATCGTGAAATCACAAGATAGCACCTGTGTTTGATGCTGAATATAAAATACATGATAAAGAGATATGATAGCAATGTTTTCCCTATAATGGTTTTGAAGTCTAAAACCATACTAAACATTCCTAGCACAAGCTTAATTCTGTCCTTAGTAGTGTCCATTCTTCCTTAAATTTCTGTTTTGAGTGTCTAATCTATCTATGAATAACCTAATATTCTATCTGTCTATATCACGGAATAATCTATCTGTCTAACCTAATCTATCTAGGAATACTGGACACTTTGACTCACTTTATCTTGAAATTGGGTTATGGCCGTTCTGACCAACTTGATTTTGAAATTCTATGTTATGCACGTTAAGACCCACTTTATCTTAAATGTCTATGGTATGGTCATTCTGACCCACTGTATCTTAAAATTCTATGTTATAGTCGTTCTGACCCACTTTATCTTAAAATTCTATGTTATGGACGTTGTGATCCACTTTATCTTGAAATTTTATGTTATACTCGTTCCGACCCACTTTCTTATGAAATTCTATGTTCTGGACGTTCTGACACACTTTATCTTAAAATTCTTCTAAATGTTCTAGAATATATCGGTACAAAATTTATATTCCGTAGATAGAAGCTACTAATTTACAACGCATTACAATTTTGTTAAGGTTTATACAGAGTTACGTATACCTATCTTACACTGAAATATCTGTTCCAGGTTCGTTTAATATCAAATGTTTATACTGGAACAGTATTAGATATGATAAGCTACCATATACGTTAAGAATACACTGTCAACACTGGTAAAATATGTGGTTGATAGAAGTGGTTTGGAATACACCTTGTAACACTCGCCAAGTCCAGACACCGAACAACAGAACTTTAAACGTACAATTGGTTGTCATTGGCTGGAACCATTCCTTAATATAAATGTCTGACGAGGAAACAAGTTAGTATGACTGTTAAATTTTGGACTGAATGGAATTCCAAATAGATTACATACTCATTGTTACCTTTTTCTTATATAAGAACGAACTCTAAAATATACGCCTCAGAGCAATATTTCTAACTCAAATAACAAATAACGCACTTGACAACAATTATTTGTATATCAAACTTCAATAATATGAGTAGTGACAGTTGAACGTAACGTGACGCACTACAAAACTTAAATATAATTTCCACTGGACGCCATTCGGCATTACACATTCACACCATGATCTTTATCAGTCGTATAACACACTTGTACTGGGACATCACAGAGACAATAGAAGGTTGTTCTATCAACTCTTAACTAGCGCATAGTTTGCAATTTTATGTATGAGTAACACGCTTACACTGGGACACCACAGCAGGGATAATGAAGATATTCAATTAAAATCGCCAAGATTTAGAATTTCAGAGTTCTGGAAATTCGTTTTATATAGGAAAATTCACGGCATATCGCGTATTCTCATCGTCCGTGCAAAATAAATACGACATTAGTTATAGGGTGACCCAATACTTCGATTACAGGACTTTGTGAAAACTGCGTTCAAAGATTATTCCATACACATTTCCTGCTTATCGAGATAAATGGAATAGCGAAGTCTTAGTAAAAACAGGACCTACAGCTGTTATCGGAAATCCTGTTTGTACTCTGAGGATCAAGAACATGAACTCACTAGGATCATAACATCATATGTACGGATCAATTAGTACGAATAAAATAGAAAAATAAGGAACTTTTTAGAAAGAAGATATCGGGCATTCAATTCATTAACTTCCTATTTGTGACCTTGAAATCATAAGGATACTAACGGAAACTCAAAGAGAAAAATAGATTAAGAATAAAAGGTGTCAGAGATGAAAGCTAAAATTAATACAGCAATGCACTACAAGTACATTGTAACAAATAAGACATTTGAAAAGAAATAAATAAAAACACTATGCTAATCTTTCAAAGTATTCTTTTTGAGCGTTCACAGCAAGGTGAACATATAAAGATTATTTATTTGTCATAACTTTTTGCCTTTTCCCAAACCACTAACATCATGCGTTCCTTTGTTTTGTATACTGTGATTTTCAATATTCGCAACATTTGAGCTCGCTTCACGTTCTCCTTCCTCAGAAATTCGATACTACAAAGATGTTCCACAGCAATGTAGCACTGTTATCTACCCTGTTTGTTTACACTGCATCTAACGAATTATGTTTGAGGGTCACATGTTGCAGAATAACTTATTTCTTTTAGAACTCATATATGTTATATTAAATTTATTTCTACACCATATCTCAGAGTTTAAGAAAGAAGTTAAAAGTTACTGCGTAACGAAGAATTTTTGAAACAGCAAAATTAACGTCAAACTAGATAGGAGAAAAGTTCCAAGGTATACAGATAGTATATGAAAACTCTAACAATAGATGACAGTGTAAAACGAAACTGTATTTCAACTTAACAAATTGTTTTGAATACATACACCTTGTTAAAAAAATATATTGTATAGGTTTTAATGAAACTACGTTCAGTGCTTTTCAAATATGCAAGAATGTAATTGTATTCAAGAATTGAAGCTTAACACTTCTTTATAATTAAAATTAGTATATGTAATTTTATGCGAAAATGTCATGATCCAATTCGAATAGGTTCCAATAAAATATGCAAATTAAAACTGTCACCTTGAAACCGGTTCAGAAGGAAAGCTTTGTAAAATCATAGGAGAAGAAGTAAAATAACGTACATATAAAGCTAAAGGAGATTATCAACAAAGCAAAATTAATCCAATATATCCAGTCTGCTGATGAGAAACTGGGAGCTCTAACTTAAAATCAATGAAAAACTCGTGAACGGTCTCATTAGGTTTCCAATTCTTTTCTAACGTTTTTCTTAAGGTAAAAATCTGGTCCAACGTAGATCTGTTTCTTCTAACTCGGAGCACACACGGTCTGATACCATGGAAAGTGTATCTTTCTATAAAGGCCTTAGTGAATGAATTCTTCTAATATCAAAATTAACTACACATTTTTAAATTCTGTGGAATGCAGAAAGAAATATCTTCACAAATTTGCAATAATGACAGCAGTACAGGAACTTATCTGAATTGAAGGCTGTTTAACGTAGCCCTTGTGGCCGAGGAGATTTAAGAACGTGGTTATCGCACTTTTTATGCTAATGTTCATGGGTTCCAATCCCCAAAATATCATAACTTTTTCTTTTTACTTTTACCTTGCTACATCGGAACGTTCAATATTTGTTCTTTAAAAATGACAAATGTGAATACCACTGGCTTATGATACTGTACTACAAATAGTCCAATCACAAATTCAGGTTCACAGGATTTATTATGCAGCATAGTTCGGAAGTCACTTTACCCGAAACTGTAGGTCACGTTCGTAGAGGCTCAGTGTTTCGGTCGGTTGTAACACTTATTATTGATGATGTTCAGCAGTAATTTTGTGTTTGAGGATTGTCTTTATTATCTTTTTCAGTATAAAAGCATTTACAAATTTATGACACCATAATTTATGTTATTTTGAATGTAAAGACAATTTGCAGTTGGTAGAGAACTAAAATTGGACATTTCGACATAGCTGGAAAAAAGGTAAAAAATTGTGGTAAATCTGGGATTCGAACCAATGTACCTCGGCATCGAAAGTATGATAACCACGTGGTTCGATCCCCTTGGCCACGAGGGCTACGCAAAACAGCTTTCAATTCAGACAAGGTCCTGTATCGCTGCTATTATTGCAAAGTTTATGCAGTTTTCTTCTTTCCGCATACCACAGATATTGAAAATGTGGAGTTAAATTTTATACTAGATGGTTTCACTCACTAAGCCGTTTCAGAAAAGATATACTCTTTACATGATATCAGTCCGCGTGTTCTGGGAGTAAGTTCACATTGGAAAACTTTAATTAACCCACCTACATATATACGTTTAGAATTGTTAGTAAGTTAGTACCCAACACATTCTAATATGTTGGTACTAACGAGAGTTCACGGTAATTATTACAGTCAGATCGATCGCCTTTTTTAAACCTTTTTTCATAAACATCTACTGAGGTTTCTGAATTTAGTTGAAAGCTCCTTCCTTCTCCATACAATGCTTTTCACTAAATGTTCCTCCTTCGCCAATTCCGTTCCTCCCGCTTTAATTTATTTCGGTGGAATGTTGTCAATTCTTCCTAATTTGATTTTTTTTATTAGAAATTTCGACCTCGATCTTGCTAGGTTCGGGTATCCATTGTTCTGCAGTATCGATTTCAAATTCCTTTGTTTCTTCACCTGTATGAACATTAAGAATCTTGTCAGAAATAGATTTCCCACCTTTAAGACCAGGACGATCAGTGCGGATGATGGTGTAGTTCCGGATTTTCCATTTTTGATAAGGTTCAAGATGACTTTCATTTAGTAAGAGTAGATCAATATTGTATTCATGAAGAAAGTATTTAACAAAATGCTGCTGTGTAGAGACTCCATCGGCATTGAAGAAGGCAATCCGTAAATTTCTTGCAGAAGTTGGTTTATTCAGTGCCATCATCAAGTACTGAAACAATAATGTGCACTATTGTAGAAAGTGTAGTAAGTAGGCCAGAATCAGGCGTTAATTTTGATAGTCCTTGTTCCACACGAGTTAGTATTTTCATGATGTTAAGGCCTTGAAAAAGTGTTTTGAGTTGATTGTAAATTGTTTGAATTGTTGTACCAAATGTGGATATATTTGACAGAGTTAGACCAGTGTCAGAATTTTCTTGAGAATTTTGCTGCGTTTTAACTTTAGGCTTGGCAGATGTAGGTTGTTTTTGAGTAGGAGAGAGACTATTGGTATTGCTAGAAGTTGGAGGCTTGACTTTGTCTGTAGTAATGTTTTGTTTTGTAGATACTTTAACATTAGCAGAAGCAGTGTTTGTTTGATTAATAGTTCTTGAAGATGTGGCAGTATCAATAGTAGTGGTAGCAGTCGATTTAGCTCTATTTGAAAAGCATATTTCTAAATTCCGCTATGGGCGAGCGAGGATTTTCCCCGAACACAGTAGGGGGTTTCGAAATATTTCTGAAAATGTGGTAGGTCGAAATGAGCATCAATTAAACTACTTCGCGTCTGAGCAAAGATCACACACGTCATGCATGCTATCCAATCGCTCAGTGGTATTCAATATCTTTGATAACAAATAAATTTAAAAATCGATGAAATTAAGCAATACTTATCCCTACTTGTTTTACAACCATTTAAACGTTCGGTTTCTGGATTCTATTTGAAATATTGATTTAGCATAAAGGAATTATTGTTTTCTGGTGAAAGCTGTCCCATTTATGCTCATTTCGGTCCATCTTTCGTTCAGAGAACTTCTTTGAGTCCCCTGATTTCTTTGGAGAATCTCTTGAATGCCCATTGGGAAGTCTTGAAATATGCGTTTTTAAAAGTGTAAATTAAAGTCGTTGGCAATAGTAGCATGCCGCATCATCTCTACTTTCCGTGGTGATATAAATTTGAAGCTCTAAAATTCATTTCCCACGCTTTCGGTGACCTGCATCTCCAAAACTATCCATGTTTCGAAAAATTGTCAGAAAATTTCTTGTTTTGATGTGAGTAATCAACTCCAGAACTTTGTCGTGTAGTTCATAAACAGCATGTCTATAATCATTCCTAAAATATTATACTAATTTAGCAGGAAACTGAATTACACAGCCCGCCCTCCTGACCCTACTCGTCGCTTCATAGTTTTCTGAGGTAATTGGGTTTTATGTACCAACAGTTAGTTCAAGCTCCGATAATTACATACAATTGATTTCCGACACTTGTAATATAAGCGGATCTACTTTAATCCACCACCATACTGCACATATAACAGGCAACAGGTAAATACGTTATTCTAAAATGTTGCCTTACACTGCTTTTTTAGAGTTGGGAATAAATAAGTGGAATTTGGATACATTTTAATCTCCTATTTTTAAAATGCTATTGTTAAAAGATATTGGCATATACAAACTACTGCTTCCACCGCTACGGAAAACAGCAATTTTGCCCAAGTCTAGCTCGGAAACTTCTGAAGGAATCCCTGAAGGAAGGAAAACCTCTGATTTTGTTACTTACTTATAGCTTTAGAGTTCATTTTCCATAAATTAATTGTAAATAACATCCATTTAAAGGGATGTATTGCCGTTTTCTTTATTTTTCTGGTCGATCTTTCCAAACTTACGTCTCATCAAATGTAGTAGGGCAGACATTGTTTTCAATCAGTCGGAAGAAGGAAATAAATCCACATTTTCTAAAAAATACTAGAAAACATACAATACTGGGAAACTGTCTGAACAGTACACAGGGATTAGAAGATCGCATACTCAATAAAAATATAGTTTTCTTTCAATAAATAATAAAACTATTATACAATTTTTGTGGAGAATAACAAATATTTTCTAATATTTTTATTATTTTCCACAAAACACGTTTTTAAGTTTATTTTCTTCCTCTGACTACCGATTCAATTTATACTATAGTGTGTCTCGGTAAATACACTAAATGAGTTCTTATTTACAAATAATGATTCTATTCAATGTGCTAATTTCAAGATACACCATGCTACGACAACAACAATAATGTAAATTGTCCCTAGCTTAATAGAAAACGAGGGATGGACTTCTAGCTAACCCAAGCTACTTTCATCCTAGGTAAAATTATCTGTTTTTGTCAACGGCGTACATGGTAATATAGGGTAAAAAGGTAGGTATTGGAGGTATATTTTGGAATAAGAGGATCAGGAAGACTCATTGCTGCGTATTTCAACTGCCCGCCTCACATCACCACAGAGACACTCAAGCCCATTTTGTCCTATATTTTATATGTTCTTTTACTGTTTCTGATATTTGTACATTAAGTATCAAGAGACTAGAGAAATTCTTGATATGTGATTGGATGAAATCTTGGAAAACCAAACATGTTTATGTCAATGTGGTGAGATAGAATGTTATGTTGTACTTTAAAGAAATATATCTTTTTCTGTTCTAAAATATCGTTAAGCAGTGTCAAACTTGTTGTCCTGAACAGAGTTTCAATATTGCCGTACCAAAGTTTGAAGGCAAATCTAATGGTATAATTTTCAACTTTTAGAAGAGGAGCAGTATTTGTTGCAGAACTAAATACTTGGTGCCCATATGAGATGATAGCTCTGATTATTTATTTATATAGATACATTTTTATTTTTTACGGAAAGATTGTCATTGTAGATTGCTCTTAATAAGGAATGTGCTTCCAGACCTTACTTAGTAAGTTGAGAATGTATTTCTTGAATCTCATCCTTTCATCCAAAGTAACTCCTAAATATTTAATGACTTTGGCAGGTTTAATCCTAGTATTGTTTATGATCAAGTATTTATTTTTGTCCCGAACAGTATTAAGTCCTGATGAATAGACGAGTATAAGTTGAGTCTTGTTCTCATTTAAAGTTAGTAACCAGGTATTGCACCATTGGACAAATTCTTCAGTGATTGTTTCTAGATCACGGATTATACTTTTAGAGGATTTGGCAGTGGATCAATATGCAGTATCGTCTGCGAATAGACCTAATTTTGTACAGTTATCTATCGGAAGTGGAGTGTCATTGGTATATATTAAAGTAAAGGATGGGACTTATAGCAGCTCCTTGAGGTACTCTTCTTTTAATGTGAATGTCCTTACTGAGGTCTGAATTTATTTTGAATTGAGTAGCCATCCATCTAATGTATGTAATGGGTAATTGAAGTCTTTGTAATTTGAATAGAAGGCCATCATACCAAACAGTATCGAAAGCACTGGTCAAATCCATGAATATGGCACCAACTCTGTATCTTCTATTTAATGCACATTGAATGTCTGTAGTTATCCTAAGTAATTGATCGATGGTAGAAATTTTACTTTTGAACCCTGCTTGATTTGAAGAAAGTTCGTCAGTTTCTTCTAAATATTTAGGTAGTCTATGGGCTAAGATGGTTTCGCAGATTTTGGAATTGCGTTTGTCAAATTTATAGGACGATAATACTTATCTCAGTTTGAAAAACTTTTAGGTTTGGGTATTAGTATAGTGAATGCTTTCTTCCAACGAATGGGAACAAAACCAGTCCTGAGCGTTTAATCGTAGAGTGTGGCCAGAATGGAAAGTAAAGATTTAGGACATTTTAATAGCAGTAAGTACGGTGTAATGATATTGAGCTCTTATAATTAGAGATAATTGATGTATTCATGGCTCCGATTATGATGTCTGGGGAATTGTGCCTTAGAGGGTACCTCATTTATTGTCTATAGGGGGCTTAGGTATTGCATGATTGGTTTGTTGAAATCGTGACTCCATAACAGTAAGATGATTGGTTGTTGATACATGAACTTGGACGTTCATGTGGCGTGAAGCTACAGGCTTCAGTTGTGTGAAATCGACGGTACGTAGCACATTTATTTTTATAATGTGGTTTGTAATTTTGAAAATCGAAATGAAAGGCGAATGTGAGTTCTCTTTTGGAAGAAGGTTCGTGTTTTTCCTTCTTCGCCAATGGTTTATTTGAGGGACACGAATGTCTGCTGGTTTTTCTTTTTTGCAGAACTATTTTTTTTTTTTGAGGCAGGCATTCTGGTCCACCATTTTATTGACAATACTTTTCTGGAGGGGTGCTATTTAGCTCATGATTAGCAAGTCCTCACATGAGCCTGAACTACGATTTTTGGTAGCAGTAAGAGGGTGAGTTGAAAATTACTGTTAAACATATGTACATATAACATGTTGCTATGCATTCTTACATATTTGGGAAATATGTGAGGAAAGTGAAACAAATCTTTTATTCTTTTCGTAAGAATGGGTATTAATATACTGTTATCTAGTTGGGTGTGACGGGCTAATGCCATATACTACAATGTTTATTAATAATTAATAACTTTAGTTTATGATGACAGCACCCAACTTAGAATTTTTAGATGAAAACTACACCGTTACAGGAATTAATTACAATTGTTTGTGAAGGAGGTATTTTTTAACTAGATTTGGGGTTTGATTTTACCATTTATTTGTAAGCATTTTACTTTAATACCGTTTAACTATTTAAGGGTAAAAGGGCTTACGAATGGGTGCTGATTTGATTAGTTTAGTTTGTAGCTTAGAATTGTATTTATGTGACACAAGTGGTAAATTTTAGTTGCTGATAGCATTTTACTTGCTAGTTTAATATAGGACTAGGAAGTGGTAAATAAAATATAGAATCTTTTTTTAATTAACAATAAAATGTTTTAGACGGTTAATTTTAAGTTTTGGGCTATTATTATTAAATATGGTGCTGGTAAGGATATGACAAAACCATAAAATTAATGTTTAAATAATTTGTTTAAAACCATTAATAAATTAGTTAAATTTTAACCAGAGATTAACAGCCATGACGTTTAACGATCGAAGAGAATGTTGTATTATTTACTTGTTAACTAAGATTGCTTGTTTACTTAACTTGAAGTTAATTTGGGGCGACTGCTTGTTCTTTCAAGACGGGATTTTGACTAACTTTTTAGTTTACCCGAACCAGCTCGTCACCTTCTTTGTGACTACGTTATTTTTAGAAAATGTTCCTTTTTTCCCGCAAGTCATGCCCACATTACAGTTTTCGAGTTGCGAAGCCAAGCGAACTCTAGGTTGATTACTTTTAAACGTTATATTTTTTTATTTCTTTCTTCCGCGTTTCGGCTACAGACGTGTAAGTCGTTTACCGAAGATTTAGCTGTCTGAAGTATTCCTACAATTCAGTATATATTTTTATAAATGTTTTTCGTACACCAATAGTTAAATGTTTTTGATTTGTATATTTATAAGTAATAATTATTAATTTTTTTTTGTCATGTCACAATACTGTAAATTGAAGCTTACATATCTTATTTTGATTTTTCGTTCAAACAAGTATAACAAGGAAACTGTTAAAAGTAGCTTTTGTAAGTTAACAGAGACAAGCGATTTGATTTTTTGATGCATTTCGTTCAGCAATTCAGATACAGTAAAGAGTTTATTAGTTCAAAGTTAATTCTCAGAGAATTTTGCGTTTCTTAGATTATTTTTCGTGGAAGGAATTATTTGAAAACAATTGGATTATCATTTTTCACTTTATGGTTAATAAACTTTTTCAATATTTAAATCTTAATTCTCGTCTTCCGATTCATTTTCTATTTCTAAGGGAAACGCACCTATAGTTTGATATTTGCTTATATGCGTATGAATGTCACGTCAAACATCGCTTAGTTATTCAATGCACACTGATTTCGAAGGCTATGATAGCAATATTGTGAGCTTGGAAAGTGTGTGTAAGAAAACTGGGTGGTGTTTAATGAAACCACATCGCTTACAGACGCAGCTGGTTTCATTACAACGGTATGTCATCAGGTCCAGGTGATTTTTTTTTCTTTTTCTTTATAACATGAAGAATTTCATCAGCTGTAATGTCTTGTAGTAAGATATCTATATTACCTTTATGGTCATCATTCTTGTCTAATAAGGTGATATCCTCATTCCGTGAAGTAAATTGTCTAATTAAATTAGAAGTTTGAATTACTTCTGTTTCAATATCATTAATATTGTTGAAAACATGTTCATTGTATTTGTTATTATATTTCTGATAAAAAAAATATCGAGTAGGATATCGTTTAAGGTGATCTCTATATTATATATTTTATGTGGAAAGAATTTTTGCTTAGATTTCCTATTTCGTCCTCTATTAATCATCTTTCAGAAAGATTGAGGGTTGAGTCTATCTGATTCAGAAAGGTTGGAGATAAATTCATCAAATTTAAATTCTCTATACTTGTCGATTTCAGTTATAATTTTTTGTGGAGTTTATTAACGTGAGTTTTTAGAAGCTTGTTTCTTTGCCTATATTAACGTCTTGTAAGAGCTCTTTTAAGTCTTATTAGGATAATAATGTTGACCAGAAGTTGCTCAGTATACATATGGAATTAACTTGCTCGTAGGTACCGTGATTCATTAGCAAACTGTTTCATTAAATTGACTATGGATTTATTGGATTTCTCAATAACTGCAAGTGATTCAAAGGAGAAGTGATGCTGTTTGATAAATTTATTAATTATTGTCTCATATTTTCCCAATCTGCTTTTTTGAAATTTTTGTAAGTAGCTGTGAGATCTTGTACATCAATCTGAATGTAAAATGGTAAGTAAATTTCACTGTGATCAGATGGAAGACTTTTGTTTACCTTAAAATTTGAGAGTTTATTCATCACAGGAGGCGATGGTAGTATTTTGTCTGGAGCAGTTTCGATTGCATTGAGAATACGGGTTGGTCCAACCTGAAGATTGATTAAGTGAAAAGGTAATTGAAAAGCGTCTTACCATTGTCATCAGTAACTCTATACCCAAGCATATTGTATTGACTATTATGTAATCTACTATTATTATTATTATTATTTTGTCAGCTATTTATTATGTCAGCTACAATCATTAATTTTCTTAAATTTCAAGGTGTTTAAAAAGTGAGAAACTGAATTTTATCTCTCTCCTTAGATGAGAATGCAAAGTTACAATGAATAAAGTTTTAGTATTAGTTGTTATAGAGATAAGTAATGGAGAAGAATTAGTATCCCGCAATCCATCTGGCAAATCAATCTCTTGAGGACTGACAGTCTTCCACAAGAATAGCTGTGGCCCCTGAAGCTTCTTTTCTATCCATGCGATATACTTTGTAGCCATGAGCATTTAAGTAGGTGGAAGGTTTTAGTTTAGTTTCATTTATTATAATTGCATAGACCTTTTCATCTTTAGTAACTTGAATTATTTCCTGTATTTTTTTCCGAAAACTGTTAATGTTAATGAATAGTAATTTAAGAGATTTAATGGAGGCAGTGTAGGCTGCATGAAGGTATTTAGAATTCATCATCAATATTTGATTCCAGGCTTGTATGAAGTTTGTTATTGTTAGTTTATTTTAATAAACTTATCATCCGCCGCGAAAATATGACTATCAGTAGATTTAAAAATGGACAACCATTTGAGAATAATATTTGCTTGTTCATTAATTACTTTGATTAAATTTTGTTCTATTGTAAAGGATGTATTATTCTCAGTATCATCAATAATTCTTTTATTCGTGTTAAAAAGTTCTGCAAAGTTTGTTGGTTGTTTATTGTTAGCTGATCTGAAAACTTTCTCCGCAGAAATAGAGCTATCTTACTTGGGTCTAACTGGGCATGTAGAAGAACAAGTTACAAACAACACTTCAAATAGTTCCTACCTAAATTAATATTTCTTTTCCTGTGTGTCTGAAGCAGTTGCAATTGTTACATGAAAAGCAGCTAAAATAGAAAATCCAGAAACAAATATTTTCTTGAATCCAAAGTTTTGAATAATTTTCTAAGATATGTTAAAATTTCAACAAATTTCGTGGGTTGCTATACAGTATAATTTCTCCAAAAATGTTCGTCTGCTATCTAGAGGAAAACTGAATACAATACCAACCTTTAGGGCAAAGTGGAAATTTATTCTAAGAAATTAATGGGTGGGTAATACATTTTATCTTACTTGTTGATAGGTGAGGCACTATGTTCGATAAGGATATATTGTAAATGCCACAGAATTTTAAATCTTATCTCTCAAAACTTCAGAAACAAAAACCTAGCTGGGGTCCGGTTCGGATCCCTCCCACCTTATAGGTATTTGACTATTAAGGGCTTGAAAGTGGCGATAATGTTGGTCTCTCTGTTTGTATATTTATTATACGCCACGATCATTCCCAGAACCAAATTCCAGTGAACCTTCAGTATTACGGTCGAAAAAGGAATTGTCAGAGACTTTCCAACATGTTTTTGTTCAGGTTCAAACATGATCTCATTCTTGGAACTAAGCCAGGTTTCAATGTGCCTCAGGTTCAGCTTTTCTCCCGCATGCGACAAATCAAATCTCTGTGTTAGGTGATTTTCATTTAGCAAAGTGTTAGGGGAAAGACGGTCTCTAGTGTACTGACATTATACTGACGAGGTTTGACGGATAAACCTGTGGCAATGTATGAGAATAAATTATTCGCGGTTGTCACTTTTGAGATTAGATGTATATTGTACAATCCGATATGATTGGAGATTTCAGTATGAAGGTGCAATCGAAGGACATGGTATGTCCGGTTCAAATGTAACACATCATGCTGTGCTCCGCACATTGCGAAATTTGTACTTTAGAAAAGACACAGCCTGGTGTTGGGAATTACCGTCAAGTTTCAACAGCTTTATACAGCCATGATCACAATTCACATCATTGGACAGTAGTTCCAATTACTTATAAGTGCATAAAATCTCATTAGAAGGACATACAGTATATACCTGTTTAACTTAATCACTGTCATCGCTGTCAGTTGCAGGGGTAGAGGATCCCTTCTGTGGCTGGGTTGCTGGATTTAGAAAACCAATGATCTCTTGAAAAAGACTTCGTCTTTTTGGTTTCATCTGGAGTTGCAACCTTAGTGAGGAAATCACGGGGTCTGATGTTTCTAATAGTCAGTGCATGATGTCAATATTTGTTGCCTCTCTTGAAGGTTTCCGAGAGTGAACTGCCTGTATTAATTAAAATGTTTATTCCTGGCTTCCTGTGCTTCTTCTGACATCTGTTCTTTGGAAAGTACTGCTGGCGAAACATTTACTGCACCGTGAACTAGAACTTTGTGGACAGAGGCAGGCATATAATACCAAGGATATAGGGAAACGAAGAGCTCGGCTATTTCTTTACAGTAGTTATTAAACGCATCAGCTTTGACGGAAAAGCCAGTTGATAATGTTCACAATATAACACCGAACCTGTGAATCAGTTCACGATCATTTTCAGTAATTTCAGCTGAAATTTTCTTCTTCCTCAAAAAATGTCCTGGCGGTATTACCGTCATTTGAAGAACCACTTCCTCCAGGTTTTGGTTGGTCAACAATGATATTTAGATTTCTTTTGAAGTTTTTATGGATTGCTTGTTTTCATCTGTGAACTATTTCCTTAACATGTGTTTCCTCGTACTTGCCACTGCTTGACTTCCAGGCTATATGAAAAATGAAGTGAACATTCAAAAAATCTTATCCACCATGGAGAGTGGTAATTCCAAATCTGAATGTGGATGTATCTAGGTCTTTTCCTGTCAGAATATCCAATTGGTTCATCATATTCGGGGTAGCTCCGAAAATATAGCAATTCTGGGTGGATGTTGAAGTTATGGCACTGCATACTTTGCCATCTACCATCGTTAATGAAAGCTGATGTTCTACTTTTATTATTTCGCCATTAATTGCATATTCAGTTTTGCTGAGATTCTTAATTTGCTGTTCGAAGTTGGAAGCTTCTTGTCTCACGAGGTTCTGGGACTCTTTTCGAAACTGAAATTTAATAGGTCAACAAAAGAGTGTGGAAGATGGTTTAGGATACTATATCCAATATAATTGAAAACCGCAAGACACCGGAACTTGTTTTCTCGGAGGTAAATCTGGAAGAATCACATTGCATATAACAGTAGCTTTCAGCATCGGGAAACACAGGGAAACCTTTACAGCTCTGCATAATTACAAGAATAGGACTTCAAATTAAATTAGTCACATTGCTATGTATTAAACTCATCAAGAACCAACTGTGTATCTTCAAATGTATTACTTTATGGATTTAACTAGAGAAAATATACAAGTCAATTCACATAACACATTACTTACCAGAAATAATAACTACGGATGACAGTATCTTGTATTGAAACAATGGGTATTTTACCACACTAACGCTGCACAGGAAACAATAGGTATTACTTCAAGCTATCAGCGCTCCCTGGCAAGAGGCTTATCTCTCCGTGACCTTCAGTTTTATTACTGCCACACATACTAGAGAAAATATGCAGTCGAAAAGTGAGGACATTCATAATTTAAAATTTATAATTTTGTCCGGGTTTTGGGCCTGTTGGAACCACTGTGCATTGAGCCGTTGTAGCTTGTCACTGTTATATTCAATGAAACGGAGCTACTGATCTGAAAGTTAGTAACGTACGTTTTTGTAATTTTTATTTATTTATATTCAGTTTTGGTTTAACTTTAATTTTGTTACTATTTGATTTCACATTTATTTAGTTGCATGGATATTTAATTGCCAACCCAGTTCTTTTCTTTAATATGAAATATGTGTCTCTTTTCTTCTAACATATACAATATTGAACTATAATATTACAAATGTTGAGACGCAACAAACTATTTGTCCCTACATCACTAAATTGAACGAAATACAGCTAAACTCTCTTGTGTTTTATTTAGATTATTATTACCACTTTGCCACAAACAATTCAGGCATGCCGCACCGTATTTGGGATGACTTACAATATCTTTGTCATGTAACACGAGGAAACCACATAGGGAATATCTAAGTGTCTAAAAACAATCTGTGGAATTTTTCTTCTTATGAACCCTATATTTGTATGTTTACATTACAATTCTAAAGTCTACAATTCTCAGAATATATATTTTAAAACGGAACATTGTTTTGCATAACTCTGTATATATTGCGTGTGCGCGTGTTTGTGTAATGGTCGTATACACATGTGTATCTGCCCCATAAAGATTATTGATCTAGTGTTTTTGAATTTGAGTTTGAATTTTGTTGATGGCCTTGAATCATCTAAAGCTCAAGCAGGAATAGGTCAGGGGAAGGATTAGGAACGTGTCGGTCAGGGCTAAGTTGAATGTACCACCCCGGCATTTGACTGGAGTTACTGAGGTAAAACCTTGACAAACGTCAGTGAGGATGGGTCATCGATCGGAATGAACCCAGACCTTCCGAAGCCTAAGCAAGCCTTAGCCACAGCTGCTCGGATAGTGTTTCTGACAAAATAATTCCATAAAGTCATGTGTGCACCTAATAACAAATGACGGGAAAAGAATGTACTTTCTTATTTCAACTATCCACAATTACAAAGAGAAGAGAAGACCAATTACAATCGATTCTTACACAATTTTAATATGGAAGCAATGTTATATAGATTTGCAGTTAGTTGAAGAAGTCACCTAAAAAGTTCAATACTTATTATAGCAAGTATGATACAATAGAAAAGAATATATTTTCTGGAGGGTAATATGCGTTTCTTTTTAAATATTTTTCCTATGTATGTTTAACCAATACCATCAACATATATTTTTACAACGCAAAAGGAAAGGTCATGCTTTGATAGCAACATAATTAAACGTATCATCTTCGTTTAATGGACAATGCATGTAAGCTGTTATTGTCTCGTGCCGAGTTACTAGTGCAAACTTGTGCAGTTAATAAAATGCGAATATCCTCTTCTTTCCCTTTACTCTCAACTCATTTCTTCTGTGCATGCAATTACCTAAAGGCGCCTTCTTATTTGTTATAGTTTTAGGCTATATATTTAATTTGTAATAGTTTTGTACTGAAAGCTGAGTATGGTATCGGTTGGATTTCAATAAATTTTCGCAATTTTTAAATGATTTCTCTCAGACGCGTCAAGAAATATATTTAAAACATCGCCAAAATTATTATTGCAAGACTATAATATTTTGAAGAAATATATTTGTTTTCTAATTAACCTAACTGAAATATTTTTTGTGAATAATTGTAGTATTAGATCAAATTTTCTGAATGATATTTTTTCCAATTTCAGTGATGGACTCAAGAATGCAACAAGTTTAATCAACAAACACGCTATTGAAAGTAGTGACAAAATGTTTTTTATTGGTGCAGTTTACCTGACGCATAGGACACCGGTAATTGGAATCGTCTACAGTGTTAAATTAATCGTGCATACTAATACAATAATTAAAGTACATATGTTTAATTACATAAATACAAGATAAATTTGAATATAAATGTTGAACAACCACACAGGTATCAGTGTAATATCTCATCCTAGCAGAAATTAAATCTTGACTACACGACATAATGCAATGTACGTGTATAGAATACCACCAAACCATCGTGGTCCAGACGGTAACATCTCAGATTTCAGAGCGGTATTGGGTAGGTATGTGAGTTCGGCCAACTATCCTCTGTTATCCTGGTGGCCGACTATCCTCAGTTTCAGTAGGTAAGTGCCGGGATAGCCTTGGTCGATACCTTACTCATCGTTTACCTATACCCATCCCGGCCTGAGCTAAGGATGTCAAAAGGCCTTAAATGAAACTAAAATTCAAAAGTATCTTGGATCTGTTAATGGCATATAAGGGATAGTACAATGTAACGGCGGTGGACACTTACCGCAGGATGAAAAGAAGGGTAAGCGGGTATGGTCAGAATTGAATAAGTGGTTACGCTGTCGGATTATAAATATCAAAGTTAGAAGTCTACAGCTCGTTTTAGATGATCCATGACCATCAAGTTTCAAATTCCAACCCATTCAATCTATGATCACCATGTAACTAAGAGATTTTAGTTGATCTCTTAGTTAGACCCTAAAACAAAAGTAGATAATTTTGGTTATAAAATGCTGATCGAACTCACCAGTCAGCTTTTACTTTTTGTATTTGTTAATTATTCCCTTTTTAACAACATAATAGAAATATTTTTTAACTTTTTCTATATGCTCCCTTCCTGGAAATAACTTTTGTTATAACGAAATCCACGAACCAGTACCAGCTCTTACTCCATTTGAGTACCTTTCCTACTATATTTTGAACTTCAAATAAATGCCTTAAATATTTATTTTACTTATCAAGTTAGAACATTTAAACAATATCGCAAATATTTTTCGATTGAAATTAATATCTGATCATAATGTCATTAACTATATCTGTTTTATACATTTGTCCATCAGATCAACATAGACTATTGTATTTTATAAATGTGATAAATTATATGCTTTATATGGAAATGATTGAAAATATTCTTAAATAAACTTGTAATCCATTCATCTACCTGCTACCAAAATAAAAGTAGATGCATTCAGAGGTCATAGCAGAAATTTAAGAGTTGTTAGATCTTTTTTTCTGGACCTTTCTTTCATAGTTCGTTTTTCTCTCTCCTTGTTTCATTCAATGTCGTTCTTACTTACTACTTTTCATTCTTTCTGTCTTTCGTTCGCTTGTTTATTCTACGTTCTTTCCTTTGTTAAGTTTCTCTCATTTTATTTATGCTTAATTATTTATTTACTTATTCCTATCTACATTATTTATCCTTTTTTCTACAACCCTTCCCTTCTCTTTTCATCAATATTTCTGTTTCTTTGTCTCTTTTACTTAGTTATTTTTTTCTTATTCTTAGCTTCAGTTTTCCTTATGCTAATTTTATTTATTTCATTTATTCTTTTATTGTCTTCTTTTATTTCTTTATCTGCCTCTGTTTTTTCCTTTTACATTCTTTATCCTTTTTATCTTTCCTTTCTTATGCCTTTCTTGCTTTCGTTCTTTCATTCATTCATTCTTTCTTTCTTTCTTCCTGTCTGTTTACAGCAGTTCCTTCGTTCGATTTTGCCTTAAGTTTTAATTTCTTTTGACTATTTCTCTTTTGTATGTTTTCTCAAACACTTTACTATTTATCAGTGTATATTATTTTAATTTTTCAATTTTTTCTTTAGCTCTTTCGTCTCCATTCCTTTATTTCATTTGTCACTTATTTGCCGTCCTTCATTCCATTTTTTTCTTTTTTTCTTTTATTATTTCCTTATTTCTACTTCCTTTCCTACTTTCCTATTGAGTGTGAATTTTATGTACAACCTTTGATCCTCTCCGGCTCATACCAGGGTAGGTTGCGGGAGAGGATTTGAAGTTTGTCGGCGAAAGATTAGTTGTATGATCATTGTGTAACTGAGGATAAACTTTCAAAATCCTCCCCGAATTGGCGGCCGCAGTGATCGTTCCAAGGAGTTTCCGATGGAAAAATTGATGCTCCAGCAACTTAGCTACGGCCGTTTGATATCCACCTTCTTCTTATTCTAATGAAAATCAAAACGCAAAATATGAATATAAATCTAATAATGTTATTTTGCTTTCAGAATTCTTATCTTAACTTTTACCTACTTTCCAATTATTTGTAGATATTCTTCAGTTCGCCATACGACTTTCCTCACAAGCTCTTCAATTACTATGTGTACAACCCAGAAGAAGAAATAAACACCTTCCTTTATATAATTTACATATTGCCAATTGTCAGTTCACCTAGTCTGAGGAGGTTGAGCATCCGGCAACGAGAGTGCTTGTTTGATGAGGAAATGCAATTGGACACCAGCAAAATCTATGGTCGTGTAGCATGCAACATACATTGCCAATATAAAGAGGCCATCAAAAACTGTCAATGTTCTCCACAATTTTTATACAATTTTGGTATGTACATATATTCTCTTATTTGGTGCATGCACATGGAATCGCATTCCATTCACAGATACGATTATGGGATTTATCTGATATGAAGAAAAATAAAAAAGTCCATACTATTTTATAATCGAACACGCATATTATTTCTAATCTCAAATTTATAAACTTTTTAGTAAAGTTAATATCACTGAGCTAATACTGGTCATTAGATCAGTAACCGCGGAAGATTTTATTTGAGAAAAGTACAAAGAGGAAAATCTGAAAGGATCTTTGCTTTACAAGGTAACATCGAACGAAGTTATACCGAAATCTATGAACAATTGCTTAAACTTCGTGAGAAACATGGAACAAGCAAGCCAGTGATGGGTAAGCAAACAAAGAAAAGCAAATGCAAATCTCGAAAGTAATACGATATGTAAAACCACATGCTGGTTTAGAAACAAGAAAGTTAAAATAATGATGGAGAAAATTTGGGAGATAGAAAAAAATAAGGTAAACAAATTAGAGATCTATAAAATAGATAAAAGCAATAAAAAGAGATTACGAACGGAGATTAGGGATGATAAAAATGAACAGGAAAATATTCAAGCAGATCCGATTAATATTCTTGATCTGCAAAACGTTTGTTAAACTTATTAACGTATATAATGGAATTTTCAATCTAGAACTCTTAAGCATGAACACCCGAAACTACCAAGTTAGAGATCGAATTTACAAAAGACTGAATAGAAGATTATAAATCAGCATAATTGACATTACAGAAGAATTATTTGTACTTATGAACGGTACACTTCAAGAAACTACATCATTTGGGAACTACTAAATTACGAAAGATATATTTCTAAAGGTATGGAGAACCTCAATAATATTTACTGTTCATATAGAAAGGCGATAAATCTCACCGTTACAATTGCAGAATAATCTCGGTACTACTACCATATAAAAAACGCCTAAGTAAATGTTGAGTATTATTCTACTAAATCGTCTAAGTGTATAGGTTGATAAATTAGTTAGAGGTCGCCAGTGTACATTTAGAATAAATAGATCAAAAGTATCAAATTTTTATTGATATAAGTATTAAGGAAGTATATAATTCTATCGAAGTGGAAAACTATACAACATCCTGGTACGATTCAGAATCTGTGATGAGTTTGTTAACCTAGTGAGGTAATTTTTCAACGGCCAACTGATCATAAAATATATAAATTAATCTGCGAGATAGTTCCGAGGTTCGTAGCGGATTAATATGATGTGATACCTTATCACCACAAGTCAGTAACTATTCATTAGCATATGTAGTTGAAAAATAAAGTGGTGAAGACTAGCATTGGATCCATGTACCAACTGTTCATCTACGAAGGTAATGTAGATTTATTGGGCGATGAAATAGACGTACTACAAAGGAAAACGGATGCTGCTTGAGATGATATAGGTCAGCACGGGAATTTAGACCAACTCAGATTTCACTATAGTCAGAACACAGAAAATGAAGCGAATATAAACGTGACTTACACGATGTTTTGAAAATAATGAAATCACGAAAGATAAGATGGTCAAGTCATGTAACACGGATGGGGGTGAAATGGAGTCTATATTCCACAGAAGTCGATTGACCGGAGAGAAAGAGACCATTAGAAGGAGTAAACCATCCTTTGGGTGACTTTATTACGAGTTGTAGGTGCTTCTGATAAAGACTGGGTTTATCTTCTTCGCGAGGGAATTCAATGTCGAAAAAGTTTATTACTAAAGCCATGAAGATGTTACTAAAGACCATGGATCTATTTAGAATGTTAGTAAAGGTGATCTACGATTACTGGTCGAAATCTTTTCTCAGAGTTCGTACATAGCATGATTATCTATATACGAGGGTGAATAAAGGCAAAACTTTAAAACTGCTACAATAAATCAATTCACGGTTCAGTTGTTCTGTAAGTTGATATTAGACAGATCCATTGTATGGTACGTAATCAAGAGGTAATCAAACTGTCACCCTAGACAAGAGTGCACTTGTAGTGTCAAAGTAGCGGCTCTATTGTGAAATTGCAACAAAAATAGAATATCACCAACGTGATAATAATGGCTGGGCATTATTTTAGATATGTTCCAGCTTACTTTATCCGAACCCCTATAATAGATATTGTTAGTATATTTGGAAACATTCTGAAATGATCCTGTATAATGTACTTCGACAACAGTTGTTTCCCACACACCTTTCTCCAGCACAAGAGGATGATACAGTTTTGTATTAGCAGGGTGAGTCATATGTTCGTAGCGTTTTCATGGATAATGTGCATCACCAGCCTCCCCCTGTACCACAGAAGCCTATTCGGCGAAGTACATCCCATCATACTGTATGGTCCTTCTCCAACGTTCCACCAGTGACACAAGCTCCTGATGATACCATACTGCAGGCTTTCAAGCAAAGAACTCAGTAATGCCAGTTGTCACATCATCCACGGAATGGAATTGTCTGCCCCGCAGGAAGTGTGCCATGGAACGAAACATATAAAAATCAGATGGTGCAAGGTCGGGACTGTAGCGATGTGTGGTAAAATGCCCACGCCATCCATGTGCGCAATGTTCTGGCGGACTCTTCTTGACCTGTAGCATGGAGCGTTGTCAATTTGGAGGAGCAGTCGCTTTCGGTTCACCAGTGCTGGATAACGACGGCGCACAAAATCGTATACCCGTTGCAGCTTTTCAGCATACAATGTCCCATCTACTTAACGACCAGGTGGTAGGAGCTCCCAGTGCATCGGACCTTCGACATTCCACCACACACATAGTCTTCTCTTCAAACTGCCCTCTTTGAACCACTTACTGCGCCTCGGTACCTGGTCGAAGCCATTGTTTCCCGGTGTCAGCATAACGAAGAATGATCCACTTTTCATCATTCGTGATGATCCGCCGCCAGAACCTGTCGTCAGTTGGGTTTCGAAGCAGTTCTTCACACAGGGTCACACGTTGTTGAGCTTGAGAGGGAGTCAAATCATGGGGAACCATTCTCAGTTGCCTAGAGCGAAACCCAAGTTGATGCAGAAGACGAACAACACTGGTTTGTGAATGTCTGGACCTCATCTGCCAGCTGACGGGTAATGGTTCCTGGGTTTCCTTCAAAAGCGTTCAGGAGGGCTAAAACGTTGAAACCACTTTCTAGCTGTGGACGGGTGGACAGTTCCTTAACATTCTACGGCACAAATTTCCTTCGCTGCTGCTGCTGCATTTAACCCCTTTTTCCAGTAATGGCGCAGAAGCACACGACACACAAGTTTCTCCTCAGCCATTGTCCTGCCAACTGTGTATTCAACGCGTAGTTCCTCCCACACACCGTTAGCGCTGTGATCAGACACGTGACACGCTTTTTTCTGCCACCAACAACTTCACCTGTTCTACACGTTGCACATGGTTTTCGGAATCGAGTGGGCGAGGCCACCCAAAGCTACGAACATATGACTCATCCTGGTATAATATACGAGAGTATTTTGCGAAAAATATACCATAGAACTATTACTGGGTAGTGTGACATAAAAACTAGTACACTCCATAAATATTTCTCTTCTTTGTCCTTTTTTTCTTTACACCACCACCTGTTTGCTTATTTTACGTTTTCCTCCTATTACCAACACCTGATTTATTTTATTTTGTGCTTTATTCTTTAAATTACTTTTTGCTTACTCCCAGTGTGATTTTAAAACTTCTTCAACAGATCTATTATTATCTAGAACGTCGCCGGCTACATTAAGTCCAGTACGTAACAACTCTTTACCAACAGTTTTTGCACCTTGTTTTAATAATGGAAATACAGTACAGAATAAGCTACCTAGAAAACTACCAATACCATATCTTTCTTGGTATGGGTGCACCTCTATGTACATTATAACCACTGCCTGCTTGATGTGAATAATATTGCAAATAAGGATCATTTATTATTTTTTCTTCTGCTAATATAACACAAATATAACACTAGTTTACAATATTGTATTATTATTGTTAACATCCTTTTTCAGGCATAGAAAATGGTCTTATTTCCATTTTATAACAACACACATCTAAGCGACCTCTTAACAGTGAGCAGTATGGACTCCACCTTTTAAGCTCTTTCAAGGGAATATTATAAGATTGCCAATTACCTAATTCTAAATTACAAAATGCACATCTTACAGTATCCGGTGATCTAACAAAATAAAAACCACACTCTGCAATATGACTTGGTGGAACTTTCCATTGCCCTTGTCTATTAAATGTTGATAACCGTTCGTTAAATGGGATACAAGAATGCATGAATTAAATGAAGCAGGGTATCTCCGCCACCGTAGAAGCATTCGTTTCCCTCTGGCTTCTAAAATTTCATTTATTTCATAAACTTCGGGCAGTGGCACAGCCTGTATTTCCACTTCTTAAAATGTAACCTTAATTATGTCACCGTTTAAATCCTCTAATACATCAACCACTTTCTCTTCCTTATACTTTATATGTTTTATTTTAAATATTTCCAACGTCCAATTTTCTTTGTACCCTTTTAGAAAATGTCGTTTCGCCTTAGTAATTCGCACAGTGTCACCTTCTTTATATTTTTTACCTTAACACTAGCACTAGTCGGTTTCACCAGTCTATTGCACACTTGTTGAAACGTATCTTGGTTCACAAGAGCGGGTGGTAATTTATGTGCGGTGTTTTGTCTAGAACTAGTTTCGCCTAGTTCTAGACTAGTTATACCCCTGAACTAGTTTCGCCAATACATCAGTATAACGATATGTTTTTAGAAGTAAAATATTTCCACATTCTTTGCTTCAGACTGCGATTTAGACGTTCTACGAGGCTTGCTTTAATATCTGGGTTTTCGGCTGTGAGAAAACGAATATTATATTTTTTGAGGAACATTTGAAATGTTTTATTTAGAAACTCTGTACCTTTATCTGTTTGTAGCCGTATGGGTCTAGGTTTGGGTGTAGATGTAAATATTTTCTTGAATTCCTCTTTAATATGTTCACCTGTTTTACTGCGGACCGGCACTGCCCATGCATAGCGACTAAATAGATCAATCACTGTTAAAATATACCTGTAACCGTCATTATATTTTTCGAGCCTTTGTAAACAACAGAAAAACAAACCTTGGTTTGATGAAGAATGCATTAAACTTCATGAGGAACGAAAACAAGCAAGGCAACGATGGCTAAGTAATAAAAGCGAAGCAAATAACAACCACTACAGTAACGCGAAACGAAACGCCACACTAGGGTTCAGAAACAAAAAGCGAGAATATCTGACGCAGAAGATTCAGGAGATTGAGGAAAACGGCAAGACAAACAACATACGAGATCTATACAAAGGGGTAAACTCGTTAAGAAAAGGTTACCAGCCGAGGTTAGGAATGATTAGAAATGAACGTGGAGATCTTCAGGCGGATCCGACTAAAATTGTCGATGTGTGGAAAAGTTATTTCGACAAACTTCTTAATGTACACAGCGGGGAACAAACAGAGGAATTTGAAATCCATACCGCAGAACCGTGGATTCCCGAACCTAGCGATATCGAGATCGAAATGTCGGTTAAGAAATTGAAAAATTTCAAATCACCAGGAATAGACAATATTCCAGCCGAATTAATTAAAACAGGAGGAACGGCACTAATCAAGGAACTACATAAATTGATAAGTGCTATATGGAGAAAGGAGGAGCTCGCAAAGGAATGGAAAACATCAATAATTGTTCCGATTTTCAAAAAAGGCGATAAGTCGGAATGCAATAATTACCGCGGAATCTCGTTACTTCCAACCTGTTACAAGGTTAAGTAATATTCTGTTAACACGCCTAAATGTATACGTAGATGAAATAATTGGAGATCACCAATGTGGATTTAGAAGAAATAGATTCACGTTGGACCAGATTTTTGCTTTGAGACAAATTTTGGAGAAGAAATGGGAATACAATGGGACGGTTCATCAGCTATTCATTGATTTTAAGAAAGCATATGATTCTATCAAAAGGGAAAAGTTATACAGTATCCTGATACGATTTGGAATTCCGAAAAAATTGGTTCAACTAGTGAAGATGTGTCTCAGCGACCCCATAAGCAGAGTACGGATAGGTAATAATATGTCAGATAGTTTCAAGATTCGCAACGGATTGAAACAAGGCGATGCCTTGTCACCACTACTGTTTAACTTCGCGTTAGAATATGCGATTTTAAAAATTAAGGGGAAAAAAAGGGACTATCATTGAACTGTTTAAATCAACTGTTTGTATACGCGGATGATGTAGATTTAATAGGGGACGATATAGATACACTACAAAGCAACACCGATGTCTTAGTAGAAGCGTGCGATGAGATAGGTCTACAGGTAAACATAGATAAAACAAAATACATGATAACAAGCCGAAGCACAGGGAATGAAGGAATTAAAAACATAAGAATTAGGGATGAGGTAATAGAGAAAGTAAACAAATTTAAATACTTGGGAGCATACGTAACAAGCAAAAATGAGGTCCCCGGAAGAAATAAAAAGTCGCTTAGTATCGGGGAACGCATGTTTCTATTCAGTCCAAAAACTTCTAACATCGCGATTAATATCAAGGAAATTGAAATTAAAAATATACAGAACGGTTATTCTGCCGGTAATACTTTACGGTTGCGAAAGTTGGAGTACGACTCTAGCAGATGAACATAAATTACGTGTATTTGAAAATAAGGTTTTGAGAAAGATATATGGGCCGAAACGGGACGAGATGACTGAAGAGTGGAGGAGACTGCATAATGAAGAACTCCACGGACTGTACGATTCACCAGATATTGTAAAAATAATGAAATCGAGACGACTAAGGTGGGCAGGGCATGTAGCCCGGATGGGGAAAAAACGAAGATTATATTCAATCCTGGTTGGAAGGCCCGATGGAAAGAGGCCATTGGGAAGACCGAGACGTCGTTGGGAGGACAATATTAGAAGAGATCTTCGAGAAGTAGGTGTTCGTGATGAAAACTGGCTTGATACTGCCCAGGATAGAATCCAATGGCGAACGTTTGTTACTGCGGCGATGAACTTGCGAGTTCCATAAGCCATAGAGTTAGTTAGTTAGTTGTAAAGGTCCGCTTGCCACTGATCGTTGTTGTTAAACACAAGATAGGGGTTGCGTTGAAAACGTTTTCGCACTGGTTTATGCAATGTATATGTCGGCTCGTCATATACTGTAACCACTCTTCCACTCGTTGTAAAGGTATTGATTTCTTTACTGCCTGCCATAATGCCTGAGCCGTAGAAAACGAGGAAGGATGTGCAGGGTTGTAGTAGATATTAGACAGCTTCTGCATAGTTTATAGTTGCGCCAAGTGACAGCTTTATGTTTACGTGATCGTCCACGCTCCTCTTCCTCCTCTGTTTTCGGGGGCACGGCAGCAGCAGTAAGTTTGCAATATACTCTAGAAGTTGAGGGTTACCTATATATTCTAAGGGTATATTTGATTTTGCTAATAGTATAGCGAAGGATTCCCAGCCAGTGAGTGGAATATCTTTCTGACAACACCTAACAAAATCAGCTACTATATCTACTATATTAGCTCCGGGAATTAATTTACCATATATATTAACGTTACCATATGCATCCCAATGAATATGCTTTACGTCGGCAAGCTTCGGGGAGAGTTGATACAATATCATCAGCATCAGCAGCATCGCTCTCCCGCTCTACCACATCATGATTCTTTGCGCTTGTGATGGGTTTTAAACAACATGTAAATATTTTTGTAACACCTCTTTGTACTGTACCCATTTTTCCTCTACACTCATACTCTTATTACTGAAAATTTGTTTCATTTCGTCATCGAGATTTGAAATAGTCTAGTAATGATATAACTTTTCTGGCGAGATTAAAAAAAAGTTTTTTTCGCATGCTGCATAATTACTATTTAAACAGACTAGACAGTATGGGGGCAAGCAGAGCTGTGAGAAAACCACCTTTTTGGACAATTATTCGTTTTTCTTGTGTTTCATCGGGGCGGTCCTTTCTTTACCAAATACCTAAGTCGATTTTTATATTTCCGCAATCTATTTTTCTCTTTTTTATTTAACTGAACATTTCCTTGCAATACGTTATAGGAACATTAACAAATAGAACGAATTAATTCGGAATCTTCATTTTGTAACAATGCCTTACGTTCTTTAGGTTTTGCTTTGCCAGAAATCTTAGTAAGTTTGCACTCTGTTTATTTATCATTTTCTTTCTACTACTACTACTCTAGTGGTTATTATGTAACATATTGAAGTTATTTTACAGGTGCATAAACATAATTAAAAAATCCGATGGGAAAATATTTTTTCGAACACGTTGATCGTCAGCTGTATTTTGTTTTAAATCAGATAGTAGATAACCATAATCATTTCGAGTTGCGTCATTGTAGTCCTCTTGTATAAATTTTGTATTATTAGGATACAGCTGACGGGCAAGATAATTAATTTGAGCCCGATCTCTGGGATTTTTAAAACATACCATGTAGTGACTGTTTAAGGAAATATCAAGCATACCTCTGGCCTGATGGAATATATTCTAAGTAATAAACATAACACTTAGCGTGTGCAGTAGTATTGACAGCTATTAGTACATTTGTATTATTTAGTGGTACACTCGCATTATCAAGATATTGCCAATTTAAAATTAGTGTGCCCTCGTTTATTTTAATGTCTTCGTGAACCTCGATATTTGGGTCGGCTAGCTTATTAAAATATTCACCGTGGTTAGTTATTATTGATGTTTGGCTATAATTCTCTTTCTGGGCAAACTTACCCCCAAAACAATTAAGTGCTAATTTAGCAATACTCTTTCGACCTTTGTTTAAACACATTTTCTCGGCGCCCTATACAATACCTTCTTTTTCATAATACCTGTGTATAAATTTCTGTTTCTTTTCCTCACTTGTACACCACGCAGGCCAACCGCTAGCTTCTGCTTATGTTTTTAAAAATGTGCTAATATACTCTGTAAATAGGCCACCTTCTTTCTTCACAGGATTGTACTCTTCAATACTCAATTGCTACATCTCATGCATTTCTACTAATTTATAACCTTTTTCAAAAGCTTGACGAATCTCGTCCACCAACCATGTGCCGGTAATGGCACGTTCGTCATCGTTATGTAAACAATCACCATTATTGCTATGCTATGCAAAGAGGGAATAATAACTTACCCCAAGAAGGATATGGTAATACCGGGAGATATAAGTCGTTTGGAGGTAAAATAGTACACTTTACTATTCCTTCAATCTGATCGATGGGCGGACATTCTTCTCCTACATAAATATTCGTAGGATGCCCCACGGAATATTTTTGAACCTTATTACAAAATGTGTATAATGAGCATACATCCAAATATTTAATTTTCTCCCCTTTTTTCACTTTATAATGTAGTTTTACCGCGTTTGTCCGCCCACCGTACAAAGCGTCACGCAGATTCATTGGTTCTTTTCTGCATGTGGGGTGATTTTTAACATAACTCGAAATATTTTCATTATTTTTCATTTGTGCTTTCCACTGACACCCCAACATGGTGTGCACAACATAACCTCATTCTTTTATTTTTTCATCTTTGACAATGTGCTCTCACATTTTATATTCATTGTAATGAAAAAGTTATTATGAAGTGGTAAGTCCCGTCGGGTCCGATAGGATATACCGCAGCCGTGGTGGAAACAACCTTCATACTCCCATACATGCTCTTTACCGTTCTCAGTATCGTGCCAATATTTATCTATTTTCAAATTATCTCGCACCACAACCTCTTTTGCGTTACCCGCGTGGATTATTTTTATTCCCATTTCCTTTTCTTCCCACACGAGCCACTATATTGCTTCCACTGACTGGACATCACTCCAGCGATAACCCTTTCTTCTTATAATACATATGGTTTCCGGTTTAAAAAATTACAACGAAACACTAAATTATAAGCGCTTCCTATACTAATTGCTTGCAGGAGGGAATTACCTTTTGTCTCAAGCTCGAACTGTTCCATAAAACGTAAACATGCCATTCTTAAAATATTAACATCTTGCCGACAGTATTTAATTAATTCCTCCTGGAAATTGAAAGTATAATTCTCCCCCACTGTTTTATGCCACGCCAGAAACTTTTCACGTCCTTCTTTCTGCATACTGTCTACCCCATAGAACGTCTGGGCAGTGAGAGAACCAGAATAATTCTGATTACCTGTGGTATTAAAGAAGTGGGGCCCTTGGTTGAGGGAAGATCAAACGCTTTGGGCAGTTTGGCCAGGGCCATAGGCAAGAAGTTAAGTGAGTCAATAAATCTTAAATTTTTGTACTTAATACTGAGAAATTGACAGTCTTTACTATTTACTATTTACCATTGTTCTTAAAATGGAATGGGCATCGTGCCCTTTAGCATTATACCCGACGCGTGCTATGTTATTTATACCAACACGTTTCTCGGCAACATATTAAAAAAAACTGTAGAACATTCTTCATCCTTAAGAACGTGTTCTCTTACACCACACACAGAGCAACTGACTTTTGTACCATCTGTAGCAATATAATTATAGCATAAATGCTGAGAAATTAATAAATTGGCCCATACACATTATCTAACCCGTCCACCGTGTCATCTTGCTGACTCTATGTCATAAAACACAATCATAGTCTTTTTTCTAATTATATTTTCCATATTGTGTGTTTTCGTCGGCTGCATAAAACATAAATGATTATAGGTTATCATATTGCGGCAGTTTACACAATATATTTCCCCGCATATATGAGGGTTACGCTTCTTTGTTAATGTATACACCTTCAAACACATATTACATTGTTTTCTAGTTTTACATACTATACCCTTATGCTTATTAAAACATACCCTGCCGTAAAATGATCGATTACACTCATTACACTTTATGACGGATTTAACATTATCACAAGGAGGTTTACTCGCACATTGTAAACAACTATCTTCACATTTAAAATTGTGTTCATGCGAATGTTCATATCTACAATGGCATTTTTCACAGTAATAGTTTGATGAAAATGCTGCCGTCAAGTTGATAATTACGTTATAATGATTGTTTATTAACAGTAAATTAATGGGAGTTTAACCACCTACCCCTTCATATAGAATTAATTTACCTGACAAATCCCCATACACAGTTATTTTATAGCCAGTTAGTACACTTTGAAAACGGTGAATATCTCCAATTGTACCGCCAGTGGTCCATCCGTTCACAGATAACTTATATACTTCGGTATTCATAAATTATTTATGTTGAATATAATATGGCTGTCGTTCCTTTTTATTATTTTTATTATTTATTAATCCTATACTCACTACCAGAACATGGGCGAGACAGCGAGTATCGCTATTTTTAACACTTTCCATAGCTAGTAAAACATTTCCAAGAAACATATTCTGTGCCTGTCGACAAGATACCCAGAACGACCTGTGGGGTTCGCTCTGATTTCGGAAAGTGAGACCAACTTGATCATCGTCATAAATAGCATGCATGAGATGCGCTAATAACTCTTCAATACCTTTCATAATCCATGTTAAAGGGTTTTCATTTTCTCGAGGATTATTAATTTGTACTTCTACCAGTCTATTTTCCTTATTGAATTTTTTATACATTTTACGTTTTTCACTAATAATTTTTATTTTTGTATCACGATCTCAACCTGTTTGTACGTCACTTAGCGCTTCCATACATAGAGCATCGTTTTTGTTAAAAATATCAAATATATCAATTTTTAACTATTGACTACCAAGTCACTTTAATGCGGTAGAGTAAGTGTAAGCAATAATATATTAAAATAAATGTTATAAATATTTTACCGTTTTGACACAACCTTAAATAATAATAACGTTAGAACTTAAACAGAAACAAATTTCCAACACTGCACACTTCACTCTACGACGGTCGACGACACTGCATACTACACTATTCACGATGAAATCTTCACTCTCCGATGGTCGGCGTCCGACTGAGGGGGTACCGCTTTATACGCAGTTGATGACGTCATGGGGAAACCCCAAAATAAAAACAAAATCGGAAAAGAACAGATTTCGCAGATGACAACGGGGAAAGCTCGAAATGAAAACAAAATCGGTAAAGAACTGATTTAGTAGATGATGTCATGGGAAAAACCCGAAATGAACCGATCAGTTATGGAAAAGCTTAACTTCACTGAGTCCCAAATAGTTAAGTTCAGTTGGCAATATCTTGAGAATGGTAAAAGTTAGAAAGATACGGATTTCAGATTAAGCATCATCATGACATGCTCTATTAATGAAAAAGGTGACCTCGGGGTCAAAGGTAAGTAATAGCAAGAACTAATTTGAAATTCGGTATTAGAGCAACAAAACACATTTGAAAATTAATACCCTGTGACCTAGAGGTAAAGGTCAAAGGTCAAATATACAATATCTCAAAAACGGTAAGTAATAGAGAAACGCGTTTTCACATTCTGCATCATCGACCCGAATAACATATAGTTTGCGAGTTTCTCAATTCTGCGTCTAAAATTCGAAAATGCGAACCGCCATAGCTTGGAAGCGACAATAGGTAGAAAAAAGTTGTTTTCAAATTCAGCATTACCAACCCGAATAACATATAATCTGCGAGTTTCTCAATTCTGCATTGAAAATTCGAAAAAATTCAAACCGCCATATCTCGGAAACAGCAACAGGAAGAAACATGCAGTTTTCAAATTTGACATTCCCGGGACTAAAATAAATAACATTATAAGTTTCATTATTCTACGACCACGGGGGGCGAAGTTTGCAAACTGACTTCAGATTTGACCTTTGAATTCGATATCACAACTTTTTTCGTATATACTATTCAATGCCCTCAAACTAAATGTGAAAACAGAATCTCAATATATTTCGCCGTTTACGAAATATACACGGTTAAATATTTGACCTTTGACCTCGAGGTCACCAAGTTTTTCGCATATAATTTTCGACGCCCTCATACCAAATGTGAATACAGAATCTCAATATGTCTAACAGTTTCCGAGATATACACGGTTAAAATATTTGACCTTTGAGTAGGTTGTAGGTTGTGGTATAGAAAGTTACTTCAGAAGTCCTCGTAGCTAGTGTACTCTCTGCTATGTTAAGTAGTGGTTGAAAAAGAGCTTCGTACCCTTTTATGGAATCTCGCACTCCTATGTGGGTTAGGTAATCTCTGCTATGGTGCTGTGTAGGGGTTGAAAAAGAGCTTAATCTCCTATTCCATTTTATTTGGGTTAGGTTAACTCGGGGATGAAAAAAGGTGCCGTAGCCTTTCTGCTATGTTAAATAGGGGTTGCAAAAAGGTGCCGTAGTCTTTTATAAATAGGAGGTGCGAAAAAAGGGTCGTAGCCTTTCATAAGGATGAGAAAATGTGTTCTTAGCCTTTTATGGCACGGCGGCTGTGCTGTGCTGGAATCTCTGCTATGTTAAATAGGGGTCGTAGCCTTTTATGAAATGTGTGGGTTACGTTATTTCTGCTATGTTAAATAGGGGATAAAAAAGGGTCGTAGCCTTTCATAGTGTTGGAGGGCGTAACTAGCCTATATTCCTGTGTAATCTCCGCTATGTTAAATAAGGGTTGCGAAAAGAGCTTCGTATCCTTTCACGAAATTGTGCTGTGTTGGGGATGAAAAAGAGCTTCGTAGGGGATGAAAAAGGGTGTCGTAGTCTTTTATAAATAGGGCGTGCGAAAAGAGGGTCGTAGCCTTTCATCGGGGATAAGAAAATGTGGTCGTATCCTTTTATACATTGTAAACAAAAACGGCGACAGCGTATCGTACAGCCCTGGAAAATCGACTACTCGCTATCAGCCAGGTACGGAAAGTTCGTGCAATTTTCCACAAAATTTTAGATTAAATTCTAATTAAATACTGATTATTAACAAACTGGTAGTCATGTGACGTGTATACTACACCTGTACTTTTCGATACAAAACAATACGGTAAACCTACAACTAAAGTAATCTTCTAAATCCTGTACTTTTCAGGACAACATGGAGACACTCGAAGCATAAATCAGCCTAAGCAGAGGTGATTAAAAGCCATAAATACAATTCATTAAAGCAGAAATCTTCGTTGGATCTGCCGAAGCTGAACGAACCTTGGACGACACACAAGACATTGAGGTTTAACAACAAGGAAGGAGTGAAAAGAGAAGCAACATAGTGAGATCACAACATAGGGAAGTCTTTTATAAGCCAGCAGAGGCGAAACTGATCAATCCCTCGAGGCCAAATTAGATGTTGGGAGCAGACCGAGGAAGAATGACTTATAACACTACACAAACTGCTATACAAGCGGCACCTTACCCAGCACTACTAGTAAGAAATCAGGAAAAGGATACGAGGTAGCAGACCTTTAATAAGGCTCCAGAAACCTGACTGAATTCACCAATGCATCAGCCAATTAGGAAGAGAACATCACCAATATTCAGCGGAGTGTGGAATTAAGCGTCATCGAGAAGGTCACCAACCACTACAGACACCTAGCACTGAAGTTGGAAGAAGAGTGGAACTTTACCTTGGAGTCTGTAAAACACGTTTATGTTCGGAGGTCACTAAAATGTTTTGCTGTAGAGGAAGCTACATGCAACCAACAAGGCTAAAAAAGCGAGACTAATCTGGGCGTACAAAGCATGATAAAATAACAGCCACACATTTAACCCGCATACATATACGGAATACATGAAGTGGAGGTTGATCCACTACACAAATCGTTGAGACGAAAATAGATGTAGTGGAGACATCCTTAAATTGGAGAATTATAGCTGGTTTGATTGAAAGGCTAGGGTTTCGATCCTCGCACAAACGCTGTGAAATATACATTGAATATGAATTGGAAGAGGAGAATGGCTGTCAGGTTATTGATGGTACTAATGATGTAGATGACCTCTCACTGTGTAAAGGCCACCGTATTGACTAAATGTTTGACGTAACAAGAACTTTGGCTATATTACTAGCACACAAACACTAAGATTACATGCAAACACGTAATGATCTTAGATTTAAAGATGGAGAAACGATACTGATACTGTTTTGAAGCTCTATAAATTTAATGTCACGTATTGTGATAGTTTGTTACAATTACTAAGGTTATTTTACATAAACTTTAAAACTTAAACCAAGAAACTATGTTCTTTCAATTTCCCTTCACCCTCAACCACTACCGTGGGGTCATATTTCACCCCAGCTATCATAATTTCAGTGCTACATACCAGAGCTTGCCGTTGTTGCACTTCTCGTATCTGTGTATTCTCACTAAGCTCTGAGTTCTTGTTACTGCCGCACGTGCTCTGTAAAATGTACTTCTTGTGTGCTCGTGAGGGGAGGTTTGCAGTCAATTTTGACCCCAGAATAGTAGTTGCGTAAGTTATTTTTCGTATGGTTTATCTTAAGAGAAAAACAAATGAGCTACAGGAAACAAGATAAATTATAGTGATACTCATGTTACTAGTACTCACGAGCTTAAAAACAAAAAAGTTATTAAAATAATATTCTTATCTATATAAAAATATGCTTGTTTGAAAGTATGTTTTTGACCACCTTGAAAACCTTTGATTTTCATTTTTTGTATTAAAATATTTATATTTTAATAATTGTCAAATAAATCACAAATTCAGTTTATAATGACCTACATTTGAATAAAACATATTTAAAATGTGTTTCCACTTATTATCTTTTTATATATACGCATTTCAAAATTGAAGTCAGTAATGACCCCACGATAGTAGTTACGTGGTCCAAAAATTAGGATAGTAGTTAAGGGTCAATATATCTCATAGACAGGGTTATCAATGATACAATTCCTCATTGTAGTCATTTTCCGATTAATTCCCTTGAATTTTATATAAGAATAACGCTTTTATCGCTATTCTGTGACATGTCATACGCGCTGAAAGATTTCATTAGTATTCCTGACAGCCACCATATTGATGACGTCATAACCCCTAAACTGGACGCAGTATTATCTTGTATCATTTTACAACTCATTTCCTTTAATTTAGCGCAATACTGATATTTCTACTTTGATCAACTAACGAGTTATGCCTATCGAAAATGAAAATTTTCAGCATGATGTTTATTTAGTTTTGAGGGCTTAAATGTCCTAAAGGACAACACCCTGCATCACATAAACCTGACTATCGCGCTCAATATTTAAGATACAACAATGATGTTCATCTCGTTTGAAAGATTGGAGTGTTTATTTCAGAGAGTTTTTCGGTATATGTGAGAGTTTCATGGTTATTTTGCTATTAAAACTGTTTATCGAAAGGGGCAAAACTACTTTTTTAGAAAAACAGCCACCATATTTAAATACGACGACTGCATATAAACACCATATCAACTTTATTACTGAGACCAATCATTATCTTCAATTTGACGCAAGAACGAAGTTTGTATCTCAATTCTGAGAGAAGATATTATCGTGTAAATAAAAGTCAGTGTTGGCGCGTTGACACCATATTGATGACGTTATAACCCTTTAATCCGACGCGGGATTCTTTGGGAATTTTTGTGAGGAATACTGGAGAAAGAGTGGTTACATATTGCAACACGTGTCGATTCTATTTTTTGAATGTCAAGGTAGAGTCCCTAAATATGCTTAATTAGACTGGACTAAATATCGGAAAGTCAGCCAGTGGTTATAAAATACTCTTTCCTGAGCCCATTGTAACTAATTACCTGAAAGTTCAAAAAAAATGTTTATATTTTTTTTCGATTGGTAATTATATTCATAAATTCTAGGTAGGAACTTTGCAACATAGTAGAATGCACATACGTGAGGAAATGAAACCATCAACAATAAAGTGATTCGTTCTAATATAATTGCCTACACAGATCCCAATTCCTTACAGCCTTCGTTAAGAATATTGAGCTAGGTTACTAAAGAGAAACCGTTAAAACTCAATTTGTTGCATTCAACAATGTAACATAACACAACGACGACGCAGTTTTAGAAATTTATGGAAAATACAAATCAGAAATAGTATATAGGGTAACAGAAGATGGTTCGATGAAACTAATTATTTTGAAACGTGGAACAGATTAATCTGTTTTCGAAAAAAAAAAAATTACCATGTTGATGATGACACTGATTGAAAATTGTTTTGTGGTGACTAACAATTTCATTTATACTAAAATTAAGTAATAGTTTGTTTTAAATTGTATCTATAATAGGTATGTTTATATAAGAATTGGTGTTAGCTCAAATAGAATTCTAACAATTTATTATTATGTTTTTGCATTAAATAACATTCATGTGTTATTTGAGAGTTAAAATGGTCTGTGGAAACGTACCCTTAAAAATGCGTTAGATATCCAGTTTTGAGAAAATATATTTGTAAACTATTTTAACGCCCCCCAGGTAGGACAGTCGAGAGTTAAACCTTTACATTCATTCGAAGTAACTACTGAAGCACAAATAAAACAAATGCACGTTGTAAGTTTACTGTTGTTCGATATCACTTCGTATTTGTTACTATTTATTTTTAGGCTGTTATTTTTGGCAAATGTTCAGGTCTAGAACAAAATGTATTTTCATGTATTCTCTTTCGTAAAATTTCCTAGATGTACTTGAAATCTGCATGTTAACATTCTACGGAAGCATGTAAGGGTGTCTCTGTATTGATTTAATTGAAAAAAGCCTAACGAAATAGACGAAACGTCGTTGTTAGCAACCTTTTTATTGTTAGTTGTCATTATAGTTTTTATATGTGTAGTTCTTTTCATAATGCCCGCTAAATTCTATATTTTAATAAAGAGAAATACAATATTTTTTTGCTCTAATAGTTTTACACATTGAACTATTTTAATATGGTATTGAGCAATAAATTTATATAGTTTTAAGTTCTCAAAAGTATCCCTCCGGTGCTCATTTAACAAAATACATTAAAATTTCATTTTACTTTAGACCACTTGTTTCACAGCATACCAATGTAGATTTCGTAGCGAGTGAACTCTAGTTAAAATTAAACTAAATAACCTATCAAACAATTAAAATTTAGTTTACTAATTCATCTGTTGTCATATATTTAAGTGGCATTTTCTTACAAATAATTATCTTTCACAGGAAACTATAAATCATGTGACGTTAAGGGGTTGGCCTGTATTGCCAGATTTGGAGGTATGTGTTCTTTATCTACTGAAAAATATGTTATTGAAATCATTAATTTGTAAACAGTTAAGTGGGAACCCAAGGTAACATTACTTGTTCATCCGGAATTGCGTTTATTTCTTTATGTTAGTCTACGGTGTTTTATTATTGCAGAGAAAGGAAAAGTACAAAACAGATTAACGTGCAACAAAGATACCTGGTACGTCACGCCTTTGGACAAAACTTCCGTTTAATAGATACAACGAAGAATCAATATCAGGGTTTCTCACCGAAAAGACCCGGACCGGCATAGAAACTAATGTCTAGATACATCCCTGGCGGTCAGTTATCTAACGTAAAGCGTTTTTTTTTAATTGACTACCCCGAAAGTTGTGGATCTGCTTCTAACCTAATGTCTGGTCTGAACCGACAGGTTTCTGATAGATGGTTATTGAACATAAACTCTATTCCGCGGTCTCCGGTCACACTGCAGGTGTAGAATAATAGTCAGTAAATCAATATTTAACTTCCTGCTTTTAAAACTGCATAGTCTGAGTAAAACTTCAAATTAAGAATGCCAACCGCCCTTTGGTATGTGACTAACAAAATATGTTAGCAACACTAACAGTCCAACTACTATTAATACTACTACTACTACTACCAAAGCTACTTATAGTACTACTATAACTACTAGTAAACCTACAAGTAATGCTACAACAACAACAACTCCTACTTCTGTTAGCACAAGTAATGCAACAACTACTACTGCAAGAACTAATTTTACTGCAACTACTATTGTTAGTAGTAGCGTTAAAAATGTACTGAATCATTGCTAAAGTTAAAGCTATTTGTACATTACGTATAGAACAATATTACTGATTACATTTTTTGTTCTTCTTCAAGATTTAAATTTAATTTGAATTTAAAATCTAAATTATTTATTAACCTCCCATTGTTTTTGATATTTAGAATGAAAATGAAATGTATTTATTTCATTCTTACAAACAATGGCGTAACTGTTATTTCTTACTTGTTTGCAATAGGATTACTTTCTATTACTTAAAATACGTCTATAACCAGCTCATGGAACTAAGGAACACGTATGCAAAATTTGGAGTAAATCAATTCAAGCGTGTATATTAATATATGTAACAGACATATTACCCTTCAGATACATAGATTATACATCCGACCAATGAAATGTAATGTCTAACAAATATAATCTGTTTTCCTTATCCAGGGATTTTTGGACTACTAAACTGTTTGTACGAACTTTAACAGCCAACAACAGTTTTTTTTTTTTTTTTTTTTTTTTTTGTAAATTTAGTTGCTCACCTGATATCTGTTAGGGATGGCTACATTTGCCGAGAAAATGGGAAACCGAAAATTCATTTTCCGGAAACCAGAAATTTCAGAATGAATACTTTTGCGTTTTCCACAAAATTTTCTCTTTTTCTGTTCCTGAAAATTTTCCTTTTTCCGTTCTAATATTTCTGTTTTCCGAAAACGAATATTGGATTTTCCACTAAGGATGCACACTTTCGGAAAAATAGCTTTCAGTTTTTTATTTAGGAAAATTTCTCGCTTCCCTTTTTCTGCAAAATTTTGCGTTTTTCGGAAAAAAAAAAATCCCATTATCCTGAAAATTTTCCACAAAAAGGAAAACGAAAACTGTTCCGAAAAAACTGAAAACGGAACAATATAATTCCGGAAAACGGAAAGCTATTTTTCCGGAAGTGGCCCTCCTTAATGTCTGCCTACTTTGATGGTTAGCTCTTTCTTCTTCAAATAGGACTGAACACGTATTATTACATATAAAGAAGTAACAAATTTTCTGTTTCAGATAAGAGCCGACATACATCTTGTAAATGTCTAGCTGGATGTGACGAGTACAATTTACAAAGCACGCTAGCTGGTAAAGCAAGGCAAGTGTATAAACTTTATAGATACTAAGTTTGTAGATACTTTATAAGTAACTGAACAAGGCAAAATTATTAGAATTAAATGGAAGAGTGAAATAACTTTTAACGGGTTACTCAAGTATACACTAGATATAATTTAACGGTAAAATATGCATATTAATATACTATGCATGTTATATAATATAGAATCGTATAACTTTGACAAATTGTGTTACTTTTTAAATATGTAAGTCTGTAATTACTGTGATATTTAGCCTTGCCCAACATTTTACGGAGATAAAGTATCACTTTCAAATAAATAAATAAATCACAGCCATATTCTATCCACTAGTGGATGAGGCCTCTCCCCAAAGGGAGGAGTTGGTCTACTGTTCCCACGCTGACCAAACGGGTTGGGAGAGGAGAGCTGAAGCTCTCACTGTGATCGCCACTGTCTTTTATTCACAGTAGGTCCCCAATTGTCCTCAGGATGATGGGTCAACACCGAAATTTTTGAGTCCCCACCGGAAATATTGTCAGATATTTTGAAAGGATCTAATATCACTTTTAAATACGGTTTAATATTTGAAAAATTTAAATTTAAGCTCACTTCTATAAGTGGCACTAAGATTAAGAATATCGTATTCATGAGAAGAGGTAGAGATTCAATGCATATTGTTTAAATTTTATTTCAGGTCTTTTGACATCTCTTCAATGTATATGTATGTATACATGTATACTTAATTGTATGTTCTGAACCATTTCTATTTTATAATTATTGTTGAGCTGAGCGCGAGTAAGCAGTTATCTGAACCGAACCGTAATTTGATATGCTTTTCTATATGAAAGCAGAAGAATTCCTCATTTCCAACTTTGCGTAAAGAATTCTTGTTTTTATAATACTTAATAACTCCTGTGATATTGAAATCTAAAATTATTGCAATTCTTTTGGCAATGCTCATTAGAGCACATGAATGTTAACCCCATTAGTGATCGGATAGTTTCGGTTGGGTGGGGAGGCATTAAGAATAGTATAAAACATCCATACGTGCACATGCATTAAACACAGAAGAAGATGCAGTGGAACTGAAATGATACGACTGTGCAACGAGATGTATGATTCAGGAAAATTACTAAACGGTCTTCAAAAACAGAAAAGATTCCAAAAAAGAAGAAAAATAATATAAAGCTATGTAAAGTTTACAGAACTATGAAACTAATAGCTCACTCGCCGAAGATTCTATCACTATACAGAAGGTAATATGACAGGGAGAATGCTGAAATTCTTTGAGGAATGCAGCGGATTTCGGAATGGGAGAGGAACACAGGACTCATCTAAATTGCTAAGAACAGTACTTGAAACATCCATGGAGAAAGATAAGGAAATAGCATTTGTTATTTTGGAAATGATACTTGATCAGCGCAACTCAAAACCTTCAATGCAAGTATCGAATAACGCAAAATGCCAACATAATGGACTATAGGAAATGTAGAGAAAAGGGTGGTGACACCGACCTTCTATTAGTAAGCACTATGTGTGAGATACGTTGTGCATCGCTTGCAGGGAAACAAGAAAAAACTGAATTTCGTTGTCACTCTATTAAATAATCTTAACGTAAAGTCAGATTTCCGAAGTGAAATCTTAAACAGATTTTAAATCTAAACCAATTCAGCAATAATAAAAATAGAATTCATAATAATAATAATAACAATGACATTGATAAGAATAACATGTAGAAGGTAATTTGTAAAACAGTTTACAGTGCAGCAAAAGAAGGCTCGTGGTAAGAAACCGGAGAGAAACAAGTCTTAATATGATGGACAATGCTTCAAACTTAATGAGAAAAGAAAACAAGCAAGACAACGACATCTTAGCAATGAATCAAGCTCAATTAAATGCAAACCACTACAATAATGCGTAACCTTAACATGACACGAGGCTTAGCAAAAAAGCAAAAATATCTGGTGCAAAAAATTTCGGAGAAAAGCGTAAATGGTCACACAAATTACACTCGAGATCTACAGAAACTTTCAACTCACTAACGTTCAGTTGCAGCATGTTAACGTTTCGATCTTCAGGCGGATCGGACAAAAATTCGCTATTTGTAGTAAGCTATCTTGGCAAGTTTCTTAAAGTAAATACTGGTGTACAAATATAAGAATTTGAAATGTATAGCACATACCGTGGATACCCGATCCTAGCAATATCAAGAACAAAGTACAAACATAGATATTACAAAGAATCACCAGGAATTGTCAAAATCTCACACGAATTAATTTACTTCCCCTGCACTAATCAAGGAACTACCTAAATAGAAAAGTGCTGTAAGGATTAGCAGAAACTTTCAAACGCATGAGAATAAAGATTAATAATTCCCGTTTATAAAAATGACGTAAATATGACTGTGATAATTGCTGCGGGCTCTGATCTCTTAGCATGCTCCACAGTGTGGAGTAATATCCTGCTAACGCGCCTAAGCATATGCGTAAATAAAATATTTGGAAATCATCTAAGTAAATTCGAAAGAAATACTGTAGATCTACAAAAGCGCAATTCTGACCTTAAAACAAATATATGAGAAAAATGGCAGGCAATACAATATGACGATTTACCAGAGATTTTACGAACGCGTATTGTCCCGTCGAAAGGAAAAAAGAAACAATAACAATTAGATTTATTATTGCGAACGTAAAATGGGGAAAGAAAACAGATTTAATATTGCGACTCATTTCAAGAGACTCAGCTTTACCGTTTAGAGTCTTTGGTTCAATACTAGTTCATACTATGTGGGTTTTCTGTTGACCAAGAATCGTGTGCGTGCGTGTTCTCGGGGCTTTTCCATTTCCGTCCACTTTCTTCATTCCACCAACTTGCCCATCAACATCCATGTGGCCTGTGCTAATAGCCTAAATGCTTTATATTAAATTTAATTCAAATTCAATCCAAAATAAAAAATTTTTCAGGTTGTAAATTAATGGCTCAGGTACCTTATAAGTCAATAGGTACAGCTAAAATACTTTTGAGATTCGCAGAGGATTGAAACAAGGTGATAATTTGTGTCCCTACTGTCTAATGTTGCGTTAGAATTTGAATTTAATTTTAAGATCCTTTAGGCAACTTGGGATGAGGCAAATGGATGATGATGGGATGATTTGATGGAATGAAAAAGTGTCAGAAAACGGGAGAACCCGAAAAAACCACGCACACAGTTTTTGTCCACCAAAAAGCCCACATGGCATGAGCAGGGATCGAACTGACGTTCCCTAGCTCCAGGTGAACGCTCAACCAATTAAAATATCGCGGACCCAATGTTCTGTTAGAATATGCGATTCTAGAAACAAAGGAGGTTAAATATGGGACCAACATTGAACGAGTTGAACTAACTATCGATATACGCGGATGATGTAGATATAATAAGAGACGATATGGGTGGACTACAAAGACACCCCAGTTAACGTTAGCAGAAGTTTGCGACGAGACAAGTTTACATGTTAAAATAAAGGAAGCAAAATTCACAGGATATTTAACAACTTGCCGGGCTTGTTGGCGCATGGATTGTGCCATAACGTACATTTTGGCGTAATACATTTCTGCTCTACATAGTACAATCTGGTACCCAATATTTTCCACTGGAATGTCTACTATTGCGGTGTGAGGTTGTGCTCTTATAGATGCTTTTCTCCAGCTTTAAGTTCTATTGTATTCGCCGCCTGTCCAGTTCTGGCGTACTGAGTGCGCCATTCGGTTGGTCGCGAAAATAAACTTGATAACTTACTTCGTTGTTTGTAATCCGTTATATTAACTGTGAAAAATTAGATGTATATCAGAAGCCGTCTTAAAGTCCGCTGCCGTTAGAGATCTTATACTTATTACCACAACAAAACTGTCTTCTATGATTTCTAAAATGACACAAGCATTGTCTGTTGAACGCATTTTTGAAAGTATGAGCTTTCATTGCTGAAAATTGTGCCCGTCCATGTGACCTCGTATAATTAAAAAAAATCGACTCCATTTAAAACAAAAAGAGAATAAACAAATAATAATAATGACAGCTGTGACAACAATAATAACAAAATCAACCATAAAGATAGTCGACAAATTATATTTTTCTCTTCCATTCCGGATTCCTGCAACATCGTACGCTGTTGGCTGTAATATAAGAATACAAATACACAAGTATACAAACAACATTTTATTCACTTAGAAAGAAAAGCATAATTATTCGAAAGAACATACAGTGTAGATTAAATATCTACAAGATGTAAAATATCGTGGTGCACTGAGTGCATCGCGGGCCTGCCTGTGAAAGTAATTTGTTACTGCATTTAATGTCATTTAATGCAGACATGATATTTTTACTATTGGGTTCAAGCTTCCCTATAACACTGTATTTTCAAATTCATCTACCTAAAATCCTAGATAAAAGTTATTCTTAGCTTTAAACAAGTTTATGAAGAAAACTAAATTAATCGAAGTAAATATGAAATTACAGCTAAAATTTCGCGCTCGTGTAATAAAAGCACGCGCCCGCCGAAAGATTGAGACAGAGATCATTGAGAACGTTGTTTCATACTTCACCGTTGCGATATTTGTAGTATGACCCTGGGAGCTGAAAACAAATTGCTTGTTTGAAAATAATATTTTATGAAATATACTAGCATAAATATTACAGGATTACCAGAGAATAGAAGAGACTGAAAATTTAAGTACTCCAGATACTTTATGGTTCATTCGATATCATAAAGTAATGGAATCAGATAGACTATCATAGGCAGTACATGCAGTTTGAATGAGTACAAAATGAAAATGATATTATATTTTGGTTAATATGCCGAAGAATAAGCTACTGTTACAGAGAGCAACGCTTCACTTTGATGACAATTTTAGAAGGACTTCTCGAGATTCTGATATTAATGATGAAAACGTACTTGATATTCCCCAGGATAGAATCCAATAGTGAATGTGTGTGTTATTGCTGTGCTTAACTTGCGAGTTCCGTTACCTATACAGTAAGATATTTAATTGAAGAAAGCAGACGTTGAATCGAAACACAAATACTTATAAGATACTTGTACCTAAATAATAGAGTATTGGTACTTTTAAACGGAACCAACCAGGAAGCCTTAACCCCCCCAACTTATATTATACATACATACATACATA
>JAGDQP010001118.1:54294-131954 GCA_022664845.1 Lepisma saccharinum
TATGTGTGTGTGTGTGTGTGTGTGTGTGTGTGTGTGTGTGTGTGTGCCTTGAAGAGGTTATAATTATATTTTTCAAAAGAGAAGGCGAGTCACTCTAGGGGAAGAATACAAATATATGGGAAATGTGGATGATATGATTCTACTTAGAATGAAACTTTAATCACTTAACAGGGTGTCAGAACAAATGTATAGAGTCTCCGAAGTTTATAGAATGGAAACAAAGCGATACATATAGTATAGGACCAAATAGAGTCATAACAAACTTCAAGGTTAGAAGGGTGAAAGCAGAGTAGGCATCCAACTTTAAGTATTTAGGAAGGATTATAAGTGAGAATATGGCATATAAAAAAGAATTAAACGCGAGAATACCAATAACCAAACAGGTGCATATTAAGACAATCTGATTTGGAGAACGTTGAAGAAATAGCTCAGAACGAGAATTTAATATATATATATATTACATGGTATAGCGCTCACTTCTGGTGCTAGGGGTTATCGGTCCCATCACTGCTAAATGTCATGTGCGCTTTGCCGTGGACAAACATAGGTTTTCTCGAGGTACATATTTTCCTCTTACTTTCTTAATTCCACCAATTCATCCCAGTGTCACGTCAATTAATCGACTGCATTTCAGCGATACAAGATCATCGACAAACAATTCATTGACGGGACATTTCATCGACAGCACAATTCATCGAAAGCAATTTCATCGACAGTAAATTCATCAACAGCAGTTTCATCGACAACTAACCTAATTTAAGGACAAAGGATCCGTTATTCTTATATTATGGTGATTTTGAGATGGTATCAACGCTTAATGGGTACATACTGTTTTTTTTTACCCTCTCGTCAGTATTAGGCACCCCAAGGAACCCAGTTGGAAATAAAAAACATATCTTGGCAACTAATGGTGATTTTGAGATGATATCAACACTAAATGGTTAAATTTAGATCTTCTGATCCACTCGACCATATAAGGGGCCCGAAGGGGTCCAATAAGAAATATATACACTTCTTGCGAATCAATGGTGATTTTCAGATAGTATCAACCGGAAATGGGTTATTTTGGATCTTTTGACCCTTTCGATGATATTAGGGGCCCGGAACGACCGAATTGAAAATAACACATATTTTGACAAACAATGGTGATTTTCAGATGGTATCAAGGCTTTAGTGGATACATATGCGTCTTCTGACCCTCTCAACCATGTTATGGGCCGAATTGGAAATACAGGGCAATCAATGGGATTTGCGATTCGGAATTCAAGAACACTCCGGAATGGAAATCGGAATTCCGGAATGGTAATGTCAATTTCTGCAATTCCAAAAATTCGGAAATCTAGAAGGTCGGAATTCCGGAAATTCGGAATTCCGGAATTCTGTAATGTCGGGATTCTGGATTAACTACCACGGTAGGGGTGTTCGGAAGTCCAAAGGGAATTTCGCAATTACTTGGAATAAAAGAATTTTTCGGAATTACGACTTTCCGAAATTCTAACTTTCGAGAATTCCGACTTTCTGGAAATCCGATTTTCCAAAATTCCGGAATTCCGACTTTCGGAAACTCCGCAATTTCGTAATTCCCAAAGCTGTTGTGGCTCAATGATAAACTGTTCCGCTCTGGCACCTGAGGTCATCGGTTTCATCCCAGATTGAGCCATGTGGGTTTTGTGGTGGACAAGCACCGTGTACTTGGGTTTTCTCCATCCTCTCCTACTTTCTCCATTCCACCATTAATCCCATCATCATCTATCAAGTCTTACCCAAATTTGATTAAAGCCTTTGGGCTAAATACCTTACAAACTAAATTCAAATTCATAATTTGGAATTCCGACTTTCCGAAATTTTGTCTTTCCAGAATTCAGACTTTCCGAAATAGAATTTCAACACAAAATTTGAATTTTATTTAAGGCTTTCAGGCACTTTAGGTTCAGGCATTCATCGTAAGAATTCTTTACACTATATTAAACTTTATCCAAAAATTTTAATTCTTGTGAAAATAGCGTATTGTCCATATGTCTGGTGTTCTCTTCTACCATATAGTGATGATGGTCGACATGCCGAAATTCCAACATTCCAGAATTCCAAAATTCTGTTTTTATGGAATTCACAAGCTCCGACCTTCCGGAATCGCAGACATTGCAAAATTTTGGAATTCCTGAATGTCGGAATTTCAATATTGCCGAAAGTCGGAATTCCGGAATCCAAGTAATTCTGAATTCTGGAATTGACTTTAGACTTCCGAACACCCCTGGTATCAACACTAAATGAGTAAATTAGAGTCTTTTGACCCTCTTGGCTATATTAGTGGTCCAAAGAGGCCCAATTGGAAATATACACATATTTTAGCAACCAATGGTGATTCTGAGATGGTATCAACACTAATTGGGTACATTTGGATCTTTTGACCTTCTCGTTCGAGACCCCATTAGAAATATACACATATCTTGGTAACCAATTGTGATTTTGAGATGAAATCAATGCTAAATAGGAGCACGGGAGCGATGCAGTCACGCCAGCGTAGCAAAGCAATGGAAGCGCGCACAGCAAAGCGCTTTTGTACTTAAGGTCCTTGGTCATTGCGCAGAGATGGGATATGGTATGGTTTCCATGACAATCCGGGTGTAACTAGAAAAGAGTCATATAAGATAAAAAGTGTAAAATGAGAAATTGGACCGCTAGAGTGTGTATCTTAATAACTTTTAGGGGTCGAGTAGAAGACTCGCAACAATAATATAATCTTCTCCTCAACCCGGGTCTAGGTGGATTATAATGTTTCTTTGTACTTGCCCAAGTGATAGTCTCTGGTTCCTAACCCGTCAAACTAGTGGGAGGAAACGAGCTCTATTGTGGGCCTTTTTAAAAATGGGGTAAATTTTTGCACTAAATTGCGAATATCTTCTAGGGGTATGAGACTTTTGAGTTGAATTTTTTATCACGAGTATATACATCCAATACTAATTTATTGAATATATAATGGATGATAGTCGCTCATTGGTTGTAGAGCTGCAGGCTCAAGATGGCGGAAAATACAAGATTTTTTAAAATTAACGGAACACGAAAATTAATATCGACAAGTCACAAGCTCGTGAGTGGGAGGGAAAAAGCAAGATATACGTTTTGTAGGAAGTTACCAAGTTAGATGAGTGGGCTATGTTTAGTTCCTAGCAACAGTCCAACCTTCTAGGTAGAGGGGGTAAAAAATGAGGTTTTCCGCCTCGAGACTATTTTTTCGACATTTTCAGTTGCCGAATACATGTGCACATAACCCTGCTAATGGTATATATGATTTCAATGCTATTTAGCCAATAGTGACTATTGCTCATAATCACATAGCTATGCATAGTAGATAGTTGAGTAGCGGTGTAAAGGGATATAAGTTGTTACGGTCTCAATTTAAAAGTTATCTCAGCTAGCTCTATGAGATCGGTAGAGTCTAAATATTTAATATTACTTTCGGTTTACTACGGGTTCAATATTAATCCGCTGCATATTGTGTCGTAGAGTAAGTTAGTATAGTATACTTTAATTCTGCCTATATATTTATATGATAAATTGTCTACTTCAAAATGAATCATCTAAGTATGCAGCATCTAGAACTTTCTGATCTTCGACAAAACATGTATTTATATTTTGTTATAACTTAAGAATCATTAGTATTTTAATGTAAATTGTACATTTTTACATTTACTTCAAATTGCTTCTTTCTTTAAATGCTCAGAACTACTACTGGCAAAATATCTTGGAGTTTTACTTATGTTTCTGTTTCTGTATTAGGGTATTAAGATTCCTCCATGAAATAATATCTTCCATCTTGAGTTTCTTCTTCAAACATGTTATCTCATTAATATGTTTATTAACTTTTTAATAACTTAATTTGAATGTATTATTTGATACTGAATATTTCTATTAATGTGCCTTCATTAACAATTTGAGATCTTGTGAATTATAATAATAGCAAATATCACATTTGTTAGGAGCAGAGATTCACTTTTAAGTTGAAATCACCTAAACACTCATACTATCACATGGTTTCACTAGAATCGTTGGTCATTTTATCAGAAGATATTAAAATGAAACATTGAAATTATGTATTTCTTAACCGCTGGTTGATACATTAAACTGGATCCTTGTCTTCCTTATTGAATATTGTTCTTTTTGTAATTAATGCAGAGTTAGATTTAAATCCACTTGATCTTGTATGTAGATTTACTTGGAGTTTTTCATTTTCTGTTTTGTCTTTTGGTAACATCTTCTGATAATAACTTAGACCTGTTTCTCTCTGTGTATCAGATGATTTTCTTCCTTGATTTATGACTGGATTACGTCTGCTGGAGGCGAATCCATTAAAATGATGAAAATTAGAAGATATGCGGATATGGAGAAGAAAACAATTCGTATTCATATTTTGTAATCTAGTGCGGAAATGGCATTAACGAAGCCCATCCATTGCGCATTCGTTTAATAATTGCTCTTTTATGATAATATTTTTAATAACTTACAGTTTTACAGTCAATCTGTCTTAATAATTGACGTTTTAAGGTCAGTTATTTATAAGTTGCTATAGTTACAGTCCATCATAGCAGTCAGTTCACTCTTAAAACTCTAGTCACTGTCACTTTTAGATGTATTTCTCACTGCCAATTTTGAATTTCACATTGAAGAACTATTGTATGATACACTTAAGCACTATGTAAAATATCTTAATAAATTTTCTTGAAGTAAAGCCCAAATACACTTTGAAATTATGCAAATTAATCACTAAAATTTCTGCGACTTTCTTCTCTTAAGCCGCTTTTTCCCGAATCCCTGGAGAAGGAAGAATACTTCATCAATTGATTGCTTACCAAGATTCATTCATTTACATCTTTCAGTTTTATTTCTGTTCTTTTCTTTTCAAATGGCTCCAACCACGTTTTATGGCCATTTCTGTATTATACATAATTCATTTACACATTACTGTAACTTTACTCAATTGTTGCAACAAAAACACATCAACACAAAACAATACAAATTAGTTAATTATAATAACTTGTTGTTTTTTAGGTTCACCTTATGTTTATATTCACACAACAAGCTATTACCCAACGAAGTTCACTAATATTTAGTAGATGTATTATAGTAGATGAACTGAATAGCTTTGATTAATATGGAGAGCAGAGAACCATAAGCGTATAACTCCATCTATATTTAGCATTATATAGTAGATGGATCGAACAGCTTTGATTAACATGGAGAGCATAAAAGCATAAGGGTATAACTACATCAACATTTACCATGTACAGTAGATGGACTGAATAGCTTTGAATAACATGAAGAGAATAGAAGCAAGTGGGTATAATTCCACTCATATTTTAGCTTCATATGATAGATGTCTTGAGCGATAGGCCTATGACGTCACTATAGAAGGGTAGTAATGAAATAAAAGAGTATAACGTCAATCAAATTAAAGCATTATACGATAAATTAGTGTAAATAACACGTAAAGTAGTGGTTCTGACGTCACTACGGAAAGGAAAATTTAAGAAAATCTGGCTGCAGGACCTTGTATCAAAACATTTAACGAGCCACAGGCCCTGAAATCAAATCAACTCAACGGGCCATAGGTCTTGAACTCAAAATTAACGAACGGGTCCTAAAGTCTAAATCATCATCCTTGCCGCAGGTCATTGTATAAATATCATTTACCGGGGCGAGGTATGGCAGTTGCCACCCCCCTTTAATTTGGGTGTGTTCGTTTGCTTTGGAACTGTTCTTTTTAGCACGGGCGCAAAGACGTTTACTGTTGCGAGCGTCCCTGGACGCATGTTGGCACCTTCACTATCAGTGAGGTGGTAACCCTTAGAACTGTAAAGTCGACCTAGTGAAGCGGAAGACGTTAGTGGACGGTCTCCAAAATTAAGTGGATTATACACAAACTACTAGTAAAACTGTAAGTATGAATGCAATTTGTCTCGTCGTAAGCTATAATAAAAATGGACATGACCGAAGATTGCAAACAGTAAGTAATATTGTCAGTATTTTTTTTCTGTGCTGTACGCTCATCCTCCGACCTCTCAGTGAAGTGAAGTGTGTTGAAGTTGATAATTTTATTTATTTATTTAATGACAACACAACAGGCAATGGCCTAATTATAGTGTTGAGCTTTACAAAGTAGTTGTACTGAGTTTATTGACAATTACATCTCTAAATTCTTTAGGCGACATAAAGCATACGTCCAGATCATTGTGAACTGTACAGAATTTGTTATAATGTAAGTGTACCGATTATGGCTCGGGTGCCCAATACGGCCCACCCCCAGATCTCTGGAGCTTTTCGTTGGTGCTACTAGATGACACTGAAAATTATATCCTTTTGACAAGAGGAAGCATTGTTGCGAGACTCGTTTGTTTGCTAGTTGCGTGAGCAGCAGCATCCCCAGTTGAAGTGGCATATTGAGCAAGAAAATATGTTGCTGTTATTTTAGCAAGATAAGTAATGTTTCGCTTCAATATCTATTGTTGAAAACCTAATCAGTATAATGCGTAGATACTGTAGGTATGTGAGCATACATGAACATATAATGTGTGTGAAGAGTAAAGAGGTCAATAGTAAAGAGAAAAAGTAAAGAGGTCAATAGTGCGCAATATGGCTCACTGTGGAACGCAAGCGTGATGAGCCATATTGGGCAAAATGCAGTCATAACTGTTTAAAATGAAAGAATTGAGTATTTGAAATGTTTGTACAGATCACCCATCATCATAATGTGTAGTAATTAAAACGACGATAATACCAGTTAATAAGGAAGTTGTCAATTCCAATACAAAGAATGAGAAGATTAAAACAAAAACAAAGCAAGTGTCATCATGTTTAAAACTACCAGAATGTTAGCAATTGCTTCTAATACTCCTGAAGAACCGACACTGAGTTGCTTGAACTCTTGTGACTCTTGGTTTTGTTACCTTTCTCAGGCAGACAAGGCTGCAGACATGAATTTTTGCGTGTCGTACCGCAAATATGTTCATGAAGAGTATGCTGGAATCACCGCTAAAAATCACAGAACATTTCGTTGTCCCTCATGTGAGACGTGATGTTCTAAACTTCTTCGTTTGTGTTACACGTCTTCTTATTTACTCATATTTTCTCTTCTTATATATTCACTTGTTTTTCACCAATTTTGGCATTTTGTATTAATACAATATTCTTGGTTTTGTAATGTCATATAAATTATGTATGCTTGTAATGTATATTATTTCTCAGTATGTAGCATGTATGAGTAATACAAAAATATTACACATCACTTTTGCCATACGATCTTGTTTTCTATAGGGGCCATATTGGAACACCATGTTCCCAATATAGCCCACTGGAAACATTTTAGTTTTCGATTTATTACATTTTTATACGTCATTTCTAGGAAGCAAATTAATTTTTTCATTTGTCCAAATAGTCTTCCTGTATTTGATGGTTCAGTGCATTCGAACGAATTAATAGTCTTTCTTAGTAAATAAAATCAACGAAGCTTAGGTAGGCCATATTCGGGCCCCTTCTCTTATATAGTACAAGTTCTCCAGATTGGTGACCTCATCAAGAAATTGGTTCTTGCCTTTTTACAGTGGAAGAGACCAGTATTATTAACGCGAGTTTTAGATGATGGGACACGAAACTGTAATGTTGAAACTAAATCCATACAATCTAACTTATTTTGAACAATTTTTTGAAGAAATAACAGATCAGCAATGTTGCGCCTTTGTTCTAAGCTCTGAATATTAAAATTCTCAATGACTGCATTGTAACTATCATAAGCAGGATAGATTCGAGTTTCTTTAAAAGTCAAGAATTCAATAAATTTTGATTGTATTTTCTCTAATTGTTGGCAATGTTTCAATTGATATGATTCCACATAGAAGAAGCATATTCTACCTTCGAGCGAACATAAGCATAGTAATTTTTTTCCAGTGTTGATATATTGTTGAATTCTCTTCCCGTCCTAATTACGAATCCTAGTAACTTCAAGGCTTCATTTGTTATATTTGTAACATGTATGTTAAAAGTCAATTTCGAGTCAAATCTGACACCAAGATCCTTAACTACAGTAGGCTGTTTAGTACAATTTTATTAATTGAATAATCAAATTGATGAGTGGCTTTATTTCTATTAAATGATAATACTTTAAATTTACTTATGTTGACTCCAAGTTGATTAATAGCACACCAGTTTGCAATATTATCTAAGCTTTGCTGAAGTCTTATGCAGTCTCCGATAGAGTTGACTTTTGTATATATTTTAAAGTCATCTGCAAATAACAATTTTTCATTATCAGGCACATAATCATGAAGATCATTAACAAATAAGAGGAATAATAAAGGTCCTAGGTTCGAACCTTGAGGAACTCCTGAGAGTGCAGAGTATTCATATGATTTGTATTCTTTATAGACAACTATTGCTTGCGATTTGTTAAGTACGAATAGAGGAGCCTAATCACAGTGGGTGAGAAGTGATAGTGATTTAATTTTTCCAGTAATATATTGTGATTAACCCTGTCAAATGCTTTCTCAAACTCAATATAAATCACATCAACTTGCTTGCCTTGATCCAACGCATTTGTATTTAAAGCGCTGCCCTCAAGGAAAAGTCGATTGAAGATACATGTTTGGCAGTCAATAAAGTCCATAAATTGCTGCTCCATAGTTGAAATATGATCATGCATTCTGTTATTTTGCATAGTTAGCAAGCAACTAAGCACGGCGATAGTGTTATGCAGCTGGTGCGTGTGGGCAAGGTATAAAGATTGTATCTGCTACCCCCACGCCTCTTGTTTTCAACGACAACAATGTGCTCTTGACACAATTGCAATTTTGTATCGTGAAGGAAACAAAAATTAGAAGCTCCTGTAAAGTTGATTCTTCTTCTTCTTCTCTTGCGAATCTCCAGGTGTGCTGACGATCGTCACAGTAAATGTAGTATATGCAATTGTACACAGTGAACTACAAATGAATGTAAAGTATAGTAGATCATTATGGAATGTCCTTAAATACTGCAACGTTGCTATTTTGCTATTCAGGCGTGTGAATAAGTGCTAGCTTGTAAATTTTCATGTATATAATTGATCATTTAGAAGTCGATAATTCAGCTTGGTTAGTAACAGAGGCAACTAAATAAAACTAAAACTCATATGCTGAATGTTGAACGGAATTTCTGAACATAATTTTGACTCTGTATTTGTATGGAAAGTTATGAGTAGAAGATATATCTTCTTGTGAATTATTAAATATACTTTAAGACTGAATACTTATTATTCTTTGTGCTAATGAGGTTGCCCTATTGATTGGGATGTCTCAGCAATTGGCTGTACGGCTTTTAAAGTTAAGCAAGTCTGTGCGCTTTGCTCTGTAAGGGGTTAAGGCGAGTTTACGCAGAAAGATAGAGTGTTCCCCTATCTTTTGTTTTAATCGTAACCTCTCATACTCTATAATGTTTATGGTATTTTGGTTTGACGATATGCGTCAAACCACTGATGAAAATCTATATCGATGGCTATGTTTAATCAAATGGTTGTACCTGTATAAGTGCACTTGAATGTAACTTAGATTGGTAAGGTAATTTCGTCTTTCTATTTGAGGCATAGTTCATTAATGTTTAAAGTAACTATTTTCAAGCCTCTAAATTTAGTAAATGTTTCAATCTAAAACTCAATATATTTTCTGGACTAATTGGAGAGAGAGTTTATTGTATTTTGTTTGTGTCGAATAAACTCTAGTAAACGGTCAATAATTTCAAAAGTACTCCTCCATACCATTTTAAGAGCAACTGTATGTCATTTTATTACTTTTTTATGGTGCTCAATCTATTTAATTGGCAAAATTGTTTTTGTTTTGCAACTGGATCAAAACTGTGAATTAGTGTAACAGTTGGTTGTCAAAGGGAGCATCAGATAATTTCCATATTTGTCACTCTTGTATGATAAATACAATTAAATTCATGCTATATTGGTTGATGCAATTGCGGGATTATTATTGCACTCTCTCATATTTTGCACATCTAGCTATACAGACGCTAATACGTTGAAATAGCTCAATTATACGAGCTGTAGAATGCGAACATTCATTTTTTTCTATTTTCTGAGATACTTATCCTATGTAAGCAGATTCCTATTTCGTCTTTATAGGGGATGTTAATGTGAAATAACTGTTCCCAGTATCTTTTTATGCAATAAAGTTACGCAATCAAAAGTTTGTACAGGCGCTGGTGTGCTGCATCTTAGTGGAAGATTCTGGAATCAAAATACTGTTATTCTGTAGATTATTGAAAGTTATCAACTGTAGGACTGGAAAGTGCAATAAAACTTTAACTAACAAAGTAAAGTGTCCTGACAGTATATTTTATCATTTTTACTAGTAGTACTAGTGGACAGTATAGGGTGGTACTTACCTGTTGTAGATGTCGATTAAGTTCCCACTCCTTTCTAAATCGAGTAAGAAGTATAGTCTTTTGTCTGTGCAAAACTCGTGTGTAGGAGAATCAAAAGTTATAAAAGTAAGTTATCAAGCTTAATAGGACTAGTAGCAATTCAAATCATCAAGGTTTTATACGTCCATTAGTTACCACCTTTAACCTGTGTTTCCTGAACGTGAGGACTCTTAAAACAAAATTTCTTAATCTACGTATTACTGCCGGAGCTAGCAGGAAACTTCGTACTTTGTCATCAGGTTTTTACTTCGTTCCAGCTCATTTAACCCCAAAAAGGTTATATACAGGCTGAATGTATTCTTTTTTTAATAAAAAATCTCTGATTTTCGGGAAAATTTTCAAAAACTCAAAATTTACTCAATTTTGGATCAGTTCCAGCAATAGTGAAGTTCCCTACCACTTTACATAAGTAAAATAGTAATTTCCTTGAGCAGCGATGTAAAAGAGCAACAACAGCATTTTATGTTGCAGTAGCACACAAACATTGAAAATATGTGGATTTATCATTAGTACCGAAACGTTATGTTAACGTTGTAAATGTCCGCATGTTCAACGTTTCATTCAACGTTGAATAATGGTTGAGAAGAAACTATAAAAAAAACTGGTTTAGTAGGCCAAAACAGAGCATGAATGCTGTATATTGGTATACACACATTTAGTTTCATTTTAACTCGATATACGGTGTTAATTTTTCAACAGTAAATAATTCGAGCGTCTGCTATGGGGTTCGAACAAAGGAACGTTCTGCACTTCTCGTTCGTAGCTCGACGCGTTGATAACTTTTTTTAAAGTTTGTGTTTATTATCAAGTAGCTAAATTACTACAATAAAGTTAACTTGAATCAACTATCAAAAACTTCACTTAAAGATAAACAAATAAATCTGAAAGAATACATAAAAAACGATAATACGTCTCTTCGTTCAAGACTCAAAATGCACTCAACAAAATACGGAAAAATTATTCTTAATATGCGGCACGTTTATATAAAGCATATCTATTATATTTATTTTCCTTTGGACGATTTGTGTATTTGAGCTATATAGATACTGCTCAACAATGATTATATCACGCTCTATCGATAACATATATAAAGTTTGAGCTGTAAGCCATATCAGAAATCGTCTTTTAGTATTAGGAAAGTAAGAGAATGCAGGTAAATCCAGCAAACTATATAACAATATCAGTCAATTGTGTTCTAGTAATACGTTAAAAAATACTACTGTATTTAGTCCAAACATATTTTCCGTATACACAAGAATTAAGTCGATGTTGAAGAGTGTCAATATTGTTACATAATGGACACAATGGATCCTATATTATATAAATGGGATTTATTAGGATAAATTAATTAATAGAGTAAATTATGAATACAAGGTTGAACTACCAATTCGGCTATATTTTGCCAAATAAGGTGCCAGTTATTATAATTTGGATACTTCGTTTCTTGTTTATTTTTAATATTTTGTTGTTGGACAGGTAATTTTATAAACTTTTTACATTCATTTGATCAATAGGTATTTTACCTGCCAGAGCGTAAGCTGTTTCAATAAAAGTATTCTTTAAATAAGTACCTCTCCTTTTCCAGGGATTAATATTCAAGGGCAGGTCAAGCATAATTTCATGTGATACGCTAAGAATAGTTTGCTGAGCAAAAGAAGCATTTTCAGAGCATAATGTATCGACAGTACGATGTAAATGCAAGGCATTTGCAAATGTTTAGGATTTAGGCCTCCTTTGCTTAATGGCAGCAAAAGGTTAGTTCGCAATGGGAGTTTCTCGAAATAAAACATCCTATAAAATTAGATGTTTGAGCATATGCCTTTTGCGACATAGGAAATAACTGCAAATAATATGTCCATCTGCTCATTATGTAACAATTTACAAACCGCATTCTTAAAATTAGTAGATCAAAGCTGTTCTGATAGCTGCAGTGTTGCCAATAAGACGCTGTTCGTTATATTTTATCGTGTCTTTTATATTGGGGTACATATCAATGCGTAACATAGTAAGATGGGACACAGACTGCTCCACCCTACTATATATCTGACTATACTGACCGTTAAGAGGCATTGTTTTAGTTCTAGAATCATTAAGTTTTAGGCCGGTACGTTGGTCATACTTACAAATTATATCCGTTATTATATTGACTTAATTTAGTTCAGTTACAAAACATGCCAAATCATCAATATATTATATTACTTTGAAGCAGTGGCAAATGCAAGAGATTTCTCTTAAAGATATTTCAATTTGATTAACCAGGGGAGTGAACTTGGCTGCTCACCGGATTACCTTGCACAATTTCATTTTGCATGGGAATGGTACTGAGGTGTTGATGATTTGTATGAAGTATCAATTGGCGTTGTTTCTGCAAACAATATATTAGATTAACTAAGGAGGGAGGGTATTGGCATCTAGTAAGCAAATTGAGTTAACTGTCTATTTTTACAGAAGAAAAAGCTAGTAGTGACAGCATTCGGTACTTGCTTGCAGTATTACTAGCTGTTTTTTTTTTTTCAGAATTAATATTCCTTTAATTTCACAGAACTGTCTAGGAATATTGCAGTGGTTCCACATTTCATTATAAATTTCCGTGAGAAAAGGGATTAAATATTCCTGCAGGACAATATACTACGGTGAAGAGACCCCATCCATCCAGGGGATGACATGAGTTTTAAGGAATTTATAGCAGTTTTAACTTCTTCATGGGTGATCATTTGACTATTTGTAGAACAATATGTTGCGGTATAGTTGGGATGTTATTAAAAAAGGTACCATTTGTATCAAAGGACGGATCTGTTTCTTTGAAACGATGTAGATAATGCTGATATATTGCAGACGAAATAGCTTTTTGTGTGTGTTATACCATTATGATCTTCAAATTGAGTGATCATTTTTTCATACCACGTTTACGTTCGTTTATTACGTGTATATTTTTGACAGGTTCGTTTATTCCGATATATGGCAACTTGCTTCTTACTATAAATCCTAAATTTGTTCGTTTTTGTATATTGCATAATAAATTTCTGACTCTTTGAGTAGGTATATATGTTTTCACCCGGATTTGGTTCTCATGTGATATTGTTGTATTAAATTGTAATAATATGCACGTTGTTGTTTTTGATCTACTTTTTTGTTTAGAGTATAGCTTCGAATAGTGCACTATTTTTTTTATTTAACCACCATTGTATTTTATTGTTTTTATAACTGTGTTGTCGTAACTCACTTTGTATAATGTTTTTGACTTCCATAAGATAATCCTGTTCATCTAGTACACTATTATTAAGATACCAAACAAAATCATATCGGAGAAATGTATTGAGATCATATCTAATTGTACTAAGCACAGTACTGTGGTCTGATATATATTGAGGAAACACTGAGTTGCGAATAATCTTGTTTTAATTTTTTTTGTGTTAAATATATAGTCAATTCTCGACCAGCCTGTAACATAAATATATGTCGGCTGATATTGATTAGGGTTGCTACAATGTTATACGCCGCATAGCTCAAATTCAGTTTTACGTGTCAGAAATGCGGATCTCAAATTTGAGTTACTATTGGCGTCAAGGACTGAATAGGCCTAAAAACAAGGCCTAAAATGACGAGCTTAGGCCACAACCGTTGAAATTCCACAGAGACTGTTTCTAAAATCTTTTTCTCTTTCTAGTTTATTTGTTGTGCCGGAAGCAAGGTGGGCGCATATAATGCCCACACCTTGCACTATACCTGACATGAGACGACACGAATTGTGTATGTTTATATCGGTTAATATTAAAACTTTCCGCACTGTGACAGCATTTACCCTGGTATTCTTAAAACATGTGAAGTATATAAGGTATAATTTGGTAATTCTATACTTGTGTCATATATCGCTTGGAGACATGCCATGTGCACTGAATGAAAAATCAGAAAATTACTTAGTTCCTATATTTTATCAGGCAACTGTATATTATTAAGTTTAAAACTGAAAATATTTAACGTTGCCAATAGAAAACGCGACATAATTGCCACATTTGTCTTCTTTAAAGTTGTCACAAGCATCTTGTTCGATATAACTTAAGACCAAGTACTTACCTTATTCAAACCAAAGCGAAATTTAAATAAGATCCAGCAATCACTTACACCTTCAACTCCAATAATATTATTCAGTGTAGGTTCGGCAACAACAGTGAAGGGAACAAGGAATATGGAAGACACTAATTTAAGGGGTTTTAGCTTCAAACTTCCCACCTGTACCACTTTGCTTTGTTGTTGTTGCTTTTCTTTGTCACTTTTTCTTTTCCTTTTTTGTGTTTATTTACCTCTTCAGAACTAGAAGGATTAGCAAATGTTTTTCTATTACATTTTCGTCACTAGATGTTTCAGTATATACGTTATCATTTGAGAAAATACACTCTGCATCACCACCAGGTTCTACTCCTTCAGACACCGCAGACACGCGAAGCAATTTGGCTTAAGGGAACATTTCGTCACCACTACTAAGTAATGCGTCAGATGGAAATATTTGATTTGCTTGTTTCTGTGCACCTCTGTTTCTTGCGTAAATTCCGAGGAAGGTACCAAAGCAGCAGATAAACCGCTACTGCTTTTGTTGTGACAGATGATGCTCTGTTGCCAGTTTTTGGTTCTATCGAAGTTATACTACCGTTTTTCGTACACGATTGTTTAATATCTGATAAAGCATTCTCTGATAATGGAATTTCTCGATGTGAGTTTGCTTGAAAGTTATAAGGAACTTTAGATGAATTTTCTACTGTTTCTCGAACGGCATCATATTCATATTGCGAGTCGTCAAAATGTATGACGTTACAATGAGATCAATCATCCTGGGAAAAGTTGGTGAAGATTTGCAGTTTTAACCCGTAAGCTGATAAATAATATGGCAGTTTCTTGGTCACTTTTGAGTATGTTATGATCCTTTTCCCGTTGTATATACGGAAAGTATAATTTGGAGAACAATAACTTTGTTTGACCGATTGAATCGTTCCATACTGACTAAATAGTTCGGCAACCTGTTGATCGCTAAGCTCCAAAGGGAGTACAGACACTACAGCTTGATATTGCCCGTTATTTTCAATAGTTACTGGACGTTCCTGCATTCTTCATCATAAAGTAGTTTACCATTGAACTGTTGAACTGTTTTTTCAGCTGCAGTGAGAAAACTAGCTTTAATGAACTCATTTTTTGTAAAAATCTATCTTTAGCGACAAAATGTTAATTTCTCGTTTTTACATCTGTTCCGCTATTATTTCATGTAAATATAAAGCGTTAACTCTTTGTGTTAGATTTCGTACTTTAAAATTAAGTGTGTTTTCCTAATCTAATAGACATTATATTGCAAAGAAACGCTTGCACTCACGCACAAACACACACGTTTTACAGCCAGGAGCACAAAGCATCTACAGCCTACCTGCAAGCTCGCACGCTAGCGACTGACTTAGCCAAGATTCCACCTGGAAAGTCCACTACTCTTTTACTGTATTGTTGAAATTAAATGTTTGTTGAAATATAGTTTAAAATTCAACCTGCTTTCAACATGCAAATGAAAACATGAAAATGATAGTTATTTTCGTTGTATTTGCTTTTAATTATAATGTTTGAGCAATTTAATTAGAAATACAAGTGTGGAAAGAAATCTAGGGCATAGTATGAATAATAGTTGAAAGAACGTCACATTAACGTCGTATCAACGAAATTCTATCTTCTTTGAAATATGGTTTAAAATTCAATCTGTTTTCAACGTGCACATGAGAACGCTAAAATTAGTTTATGTCATTCAATTAGATTTTAATTACATTTTTTGGCATAACATTAGTACGAAATGCTTTAAACAAAATCTATTATACCATAGTTGAAAATAACCCATTGAATACACGTTGTACATTAACATTACATTAATATATTAACATCTCATCAACGCAATGACGTCTTTGTTGAAATATGATTTAAAAATAAACGTATTTTTCAACCGATAACGGTTAATCAACGAAATGAACCTGCCTGCCTCCGATGGTTGGCGAAATAATTCTTTCTCTACATAAATGGGTATAAGGGTTGTTTGGTTTTGAGATCTTACGAGATCTTTAGGGCTACTATAACGTCACATGGGTGTAATAGTAGGAACATGCATATAACAGATTCAGAAGATATGAGAAAAGTCAGATAAATTGTAAAGGACTTGGTCAAACGTTTTGTGAGTAATTTAAAAGTATACACAACCAACCACTATTTTCCCTTTCACCTTGTAAGCACTCACCACCTATAATTACCAAACATTATGTTAATTTTTAATTATAGTATGTATTTATATTTCAGCATGGATCCTCCAACAGCTGTAATTCAAGTGCCTCAATTCCCCAAATTGAGGTTCAAACGCGACGTCATATTTGGAGATTTAGAGATTCTTGGTAAGCATAAGTTAACCTAACATTGATATAGTAAACTGCTTCGTTAAGTCATTTGGCATCCCCGCTATGAATAACATATAGAAGTAAACCGAATGATAATAACAAAAAGCAGTTTTGTTGAGGCGATTCAATATTCTTCAATATATTACATTCCACACCCTACTTAAAGAATTAGAATGGTTGTCTTGATTTTAGCTTACACACTGGATTGCCTCGCACACAAACGAAAGTTTGGGGACTTTTGAGGTGTGTTTAAGAAGAAAATTGTTTCTGGATAAAGAATGAAATATTTCCGACGAGTAGAGCAGCCCACGCTGATATTGAAGAAATCCTGCAAAAAAAATGTAGTCACTAATGCATGCCATTATCCCTTTTGCCTGTCTTGTCCATCATATGCGAGAGATAATTACGGATAGGCTATTGAAAATCACGTTGCCGTACATCAATCATGCTCAGCTTGAATTCCTTCCTGGCAGCTCCTGCCTGACTAATATGTCTATTATCCAGTCACAAGACGTTAGTTGCCTGTCTAATAATACACAACTTGATTTCATACACGTTATTCTCACAAAAGCTTTTGATTCGATTTGTCATGCTTATATGTTACATAAAGTATCTCACAGGTATAATATTCACGGCTAATTATTATTATTCAAGAAAGGTTACCTAGTTGACCGCCAGCAAAGACTTTTTATTTCTGGTGTTATTTGTCAATGGAGTACCATTACATCTGGAGTACCACAAGGTTCCGTCCTCGGATCCTTGCTTTATGTTCTGTTCATGGACGACCTTACGGACTACGGATGATGACTGTAACATTTAGAGAAACAAAACTCTTGATGATGTAATGCAACTGCAGTCGATTATTGTAATTTTTCTTCGTGGTGCGATAAATGGCAGGCAAAAATTAATACAGGTAAATATACTATCCCCACAACTAGTTTCAAGAAACGCCATGTTCGATGATCGTATCACCTTAACACATCCCGTCTTGCCAAAATTTCATCACATAAGAATCTCGATGTTTTGATAGACTCCAAGCTGACATTTGAAGCTCACGTTACAATGTCTACTTAACTGCCAAGGAACTTCCAGGTTTACTTCATAGATTCGTTGTTCTCAAAGACCCTTAGTTTATATTACAAAAACTACGTATTTTCGCATCTTGAAATTTACTCTCCTATCTGAGCTATGGCGTCTCCCACTTTGATGTCCAAGATTAACCGATGTTTGGATTTTTTCTTGACTATCGTACGCTTTCGCGTCCCATCCATAATCAATTTCAGTAAAAAAAACAACTTTAAGAAGTCCTCCATATTACACCGCCTTTAGCAGGTATATATTTGCATGACTGCCAATACTTGTTTAAAATTGTTAATAGACATACCAAATCTGGCGATATTTTTCACCGGCTGTTTTTCTTTTTCAAATTTCTTTAAGAGCTTCTAGCAGAAATGACCTGTGTCCTTAGCGAACACCCAGGATATACAGCGTTCCCTAATTTAGGGGTCGTCATCCCAGTAAAAAGCCATATTTATTTTGCTCTACTAATATAGTATTTTTATGAAGAACCTGAATCGATATCTGATTTTAATTGAGGTAATTATTTTATCTTTCTGTATGCTTTGATATTAACGCACCCGTATGAACGTCAGTGAATAAGGGAAGATATAGTTTGTCGTCTGTCTGTCTGTCCTCCCAATTGATCTCAGCAACTACAAGACCGACAGAGTTCAGCCATACACCGTTGGATTCGTTGCGATCTCAAACGGTGCGGCAAGTTATGACTTTGACTCTAAAACTGACAGGTCTTTTTCGTTTGCTTAGTTTTCTCCATTTTCCTATGTATTTTCGTCCTCCCCCGTACATCTCTGCAACTACAAGTCAGAGAGAGATGAATGATACACCGTTGTATTCGTCATGATCTGAAACGATGTGGAAAATTGTAATTTTGACTTTAAAACTGGTAGGTCCTTTTCAATCGCTTGGTATACTCCATTTGTGTCTCTCGTATATCTCAGTAGCTACAAGTCCGACAGAGATGAGCCATATACTGTTTGATTAGCAATGGTCTCAAAACATGGAACAAACTATCACATAAGCTCTAAACTAGCAGGTCCTTTTCAATCGCTTAGTATTCTCCATTTGTATCTATCTTTGTCCCCCCTAGATCTCAGTAAGTACAAGTTACACGGAGATGAATGATACACCGTTGGATTCGTCAAAGTCTGAAATAGTGAAGAAACATAATTTTGACTCAAAAAGTGGCAGGTCCTTTCGAATCGCTTGGTATGCTCCATTTGTGTCTCTTCTAGATCTAAGTAACTAGAAGTCCGACAGAGATGAACCATACTGCGTTGGATTCGCAATGGTCTCAAACCATGGAATATCATATCACATAAACTCTAAAACTGGATGGTGCTTCTCAATTGTTTAGTATTCTCCATTTGCAAGTTTCTTTTTCCTCCCTAGATCGTAGTAACTACAAGTCACACAGAGATAAATGATAGACTGTTGGATTCGCCATGGTCTGAAACGGTGGGGAAAATTATAATTTAACTCTAAAACTGGCTGATTTTTTCGAATTCCTTAGTATCCCCTGTTTGTGCCTCTGCTAGATCTTAATAACTACAATACCGACAGAGATGAGCCAGACACCGTTTGATTCTTAATGGTCTCAAAGCATGGAATAACCTTCACATAAACTCTAAAATTGGAAGGTCCTTTTCAAACACTTAGTATTTATTTATTATTTACCTTCTACAGAGAAATTCATTCTACATTGAATGAAGGTTTACACTGCTACAATTATAGTATACAATAAAAATACAAAAGACAATAAGACAAAAAGATAAAAAACAGCAACACAAAGAATACAAACTTTAATCTCTAATCTAATACACCTATAAACTTAAAATAATTCATACAAAAGATAAACATAAGAAATATTTCATCATTCATGCATTAGATAAATCATCAATAAATTCCATAAATATTACATCGTTCATGTATCAAACAATACACACATACATATTTATTAGTCACACATAGACACATACATACATATACATTCACACATACATACGTACATAGACACACAAACACATACCCATTACATGTACATAACTTAATAACTAAATATTTGGGATAAATCACTCAGTATATAGAAATGGTTTTGAAAGTTGCATATTGAAAATTAAAATGGAGTGTTAAAAATCAAATCTGAAAAATGATCTCAAAATATGTTCGAAAACTGAGAAAGCTAGTGCAAAATCTATACTAGAACAGTTGCACAAATTATTGTACTCGGAACACATTCTAAGTAACGGTGAATTTTTATATACTTTGTCCGTGTATTTGCAGTTTTGATATTAAAACAAATCAAACTAAAAAAATGACTGTTATCAAATTTTCCAGTAACTATTTATATAAAAAATATTTGCTCACTTATTTTACGTCTGTTATAAAGGCTAGTATAATTGAAGTCGGCTAGTAAGTTATTATATGAGATTCCATTTTCAATTGCAGATTGTTTATGTTTTTTATAATATAGGAAACGTAAAAAGCGTTTCTAAATCGATTCCACTTTTTTCACAAGACATGTATGAGAGGTTGATCATATGACTGAATCATATTCTACTTTACTTTTCATCATACAATTGAAAAGGATTCTTAGCGAATTGACATCATTTAAATAAGTTGCATTTCTGCGTAGGAAATCCAAATTTCTGAAGGTACTATTGATTATTTATTTATTTAGTGACAACACAACAGGCAATGGCCTAATTATAGTGTTGAGCTATACAAAGTAGTTGTACAGACTTTATTGACAATTGCATCTCTAAATTCTTTAGGCGACATATAGCATATGTCCAGATTATTGTCAACTGTACAGAATTTGTTATATATAGTACAAATTCTCCAGATTGGTGACCTCATCAAGATATTGGTTCTTGCCTTTTTACAGTGGAAGAGACCAGTATTATTAACGCGAGTTTTAGATGACGGGACACGAAACTGTAATGTCAAACTAAATCCATACAATCTAACTTATTTTGAACAATTTTCTTGACGAAATGACAAATCAGCAATGTTGCGCCTTTGTTCTAAGCTCTGTATATTAAAGTTCTTAATGACTGCATTGTAACTATCATATGCAGAATAGATTCGAGTTTCTTTAAAAGTCAAGAATTCAATAAATTTTGATTGCATTTTCTCTTATTGTTGGCAATGTTTCAATTGATATGATTCCAAATAGAAGAAGCATATTCTACCTTGGAGCGAACATAAGCATAGTAAATTTTTCCAATGTTGATATGTTGTTGAATTCTCTTCCCGTCCTAATTACGAATCCTAGTAACTTCAAGGCTTCATTTGTTATATTTGTAACATGTATGTTAAAAGTCAATTTCGAGTCAAATCTGACACCAAGATCCTTAACTACAGTAGGCTGTTTAGTACAATTTTATTAATTGAATAATCAAATTGATGAGTGGCTTTATTTCTATTAAATGATAATACTTTAAATTTACTTATGTTGACTCTAATTTGATTAATAGCAAGCACACCAGTTTGCAATATTATCCAAGCTTTGCTGAAGTCTTATGAAGTCTCCGATAGAGTTGACTTTTGTATATATTTTAAAGCCATCTGCAAATAACAATTTTTCATTATCAGGCACACAATCAGGAAGGTCATTAACAAATAAGAGGAATAATAAAGGTCCTAGGTTCGAACCTTGAGGAACTCCTGAGAGTGCAGAATATTCATATGATTTGTATTCTTTATAGACAACTATTGCTTGCGATTTGTTAAGTACGAATAGAGGAGCCTAATCACAGTGGGTGAGAAATGATAGTTATTTAATTTTTCCAGTAATATATTGTGATTATCCCTGTCAAATGCTTTCTCAAAGTCAATATGAATCACATCAACTTGCTTGCCTTAGTCCATCGAATTTGCTATGTAGTCCGTAACAAGTGCTAAGTTTGTTACCGTGGGTTTCTGAGAAACAAAGCCATGCTGCTTAGTTGAAATAACTTTTTGAATATGATTACTAATTCTCTTGCATAAGATCTGTTCAAATAGTTTTGCAAAAGCTGGTAATATTGCAATTGGCCTGAAGTCATTAATGTCTCTACTATTATTAGATTTTGGGATAGGACAAACCAGGGCAGATTTCTATTTGTCGGGGAAAGTACATGTTTTTATGGATAAGTTAAATGCTATCAATAGGGTATATTAAATATATCAACACATCCCTTAACTACATATGAGGGTATGCCATTAGAACCAACTATCGTTTTCGATTTTCAATTTCTGATAGCATTTTCAACTTCCTTTAGTTGAATTTGGTCAATACACCGTGTCCCTATTTCATCATTTCTATTACTAACAGCATCACCATTATGATTATTATATGTGTGAGAGGAGGATAGAAATACCGATTGAAAATACTGAGCGAATGCATTCCCTATCTCATCATTCCTAGACAGCTCCTGACCTTCAAATTTTAATACATTTGGCGGTAGGTGCCTTTTTTATTTTTCATAAAATTCCATAGTTCGCTCGAGTTTGTATTAATATTATTTTCAGAGTTAATTATAAAACTGTTATAGGCAATTCTAATGTCTTTCTTAATTTCCCTACGTAATCGAGCAAATTCTTGATAGAAAGGTGTTGAGTTCATGGTTTTGACCCTGGATTGTTTATGATAATATGCCTTGACCTTAAGTTTTCTAATGATATCTTTGGTCAACCAACACGGATACTTTGAAACAGTACTGATTTTACGGGGAACACACCTATCAAATATTTCATAGACAATATTTTAGAATTTACTCACTAAGTTATTAACATTCCGATACACTTGTAAGAATTCTTAATCAATAGCTTGTAGTTCCTGATACAACATCAGAAAATTTGCCTTCCTAAAATTATAATAATAAGTGTTACTTTTCTGCTTTTCTTTCTTGACCTTTCTGTTAACTGTTTCTATTATTATAGCTGGGTGATGGATATCTTCCGGTACCAACGGTAACAATTCTCTATTAACTTCAACATTTTCAAGATTTGACAGAACTAGATCTAGTGTGCGATTATTATTATTGGCAATATTGTTGAATGATCTCAAATCATAAAAATTTATAAAATTATATAAATTTCTACACTTTCAAGATGTGCTTTGCTCAAAATCAAATTCGGTACCGGTTAACTCAGGTAAATTGAAATCACGAATGAGGAGAATAGGACTAGTGGATTCAATGCATGCAAATAGGTTATCATACAAATCTATACCTGAAACCGGTTCAAAATATACAACACAGATAAACATTGGTCTCCCCATTACAGTTATTCTAGCAATCAGACACTCATATTGATCATCACGGCTATTCAATAAACACAGATTGTATTTTTCAAGAGCCGAGATAAGTACCCCACCCCCCTTTGACTTTCCAGCTTTATTAATATTGCGATCCTGTCTTAAAACAATATACCTATTATCAAATAATTAATTCACTGTCATAATGAGATTCATTAGTCCATGTTTCAGTAATTGTAATTATGTCGTAATTATTTGATATTACACTAAAGAAAAAGTCATTTGTTTTACCGCGTTCAGATTATAAATTCGCAAGGATTTCCTTCTTTCACTAAAACCACTAGTTACATTTGGAAAATGATTGTACACTTCACTTACTTCAGTTGAGGAAAACTTGCCCTTTCCCCCTTCACATTCCTTTCTTTGTCAAACTTTGTTCCTTGGGGGCTGTGCCATGGTTGAACGAGTGGTTCTCGTCATTTATCTCTTATCGTTAGAGGTGGGGGTATCCTCACACGTGGTTGAGAGAACTTCCTTTTGAGCATGCAGTGTTACAACCTCTGCAGTTTTGTTTTGAACGATTTGTTCACTTTGCATTAATGTTTTTATCACTTTTTTGTAGCTCTTCAAGGGTGAAAGGTCTATTATTAATGTATAGTTTATTGTACTGAAGCATCGCACGATCACCTCTTGCACGAGCATCCTTCATATAGTTCAATAGGTGTTTCCTTGTTTCACGCACATTCACTGAGAAATCTTCTGAAATCACAACTCTGGTTCCTTTCGCACGAAAAGCTTTTTAAGAATTTCATTTTTCTTCTTGAAGGCAGAAAATTTCGCAATTATCGGTGCATTTAGTCCACATCCGAGTCGATGCGCTCTTTCAATATGTTCAGAGTTTAAATCTACATTTAGTTGTTTTGTGACAAACTCTGTTACTCGTTGTTCAGATTCTTCCCAAAATTCAACTGCATTACGATTTCAAATATTACTAAAAATTAGGTTGTTACGCCGTGATTGGTTTTCCAATTTATCTAAAAGCTCACAATTAATAGCTAATTGTTTCTTGAGTTCCTCATTTTCCTTCTTCACCACACTAAGTTCGTTCACTACCACTTGAAGCTGCACACTCAAATTATTTGTTACACTAGAAATGTTTGTTATTTTCTTATCCATTTCTTCCAATTTTTTGTACAAGTCATTAAATGACGTAGGGTCTGGATTAACTTCCACTCCAGAGATCACTAACAGTGCTGCGATAATCACACCAAAAGAAAACATTTTGAGCATTGAAGGAAAGAATTCAAAATTTCCACACTGTTTGCAGCACTTCACTTTCACTTTAGCCACAAACCTCCCTATACGAAATCTCCAAGTTACAACATCGACACCCATCACGTCACGTTTCACTGACTTCTGGAGAGATACTAAAACACGTCTGCACTCTTTCTAAACAGTGATGAGCGTATCGGATATGGTCGTTGAAAGTTAAGCGTTCATCAATAATAACACCAAAATCCTTAAATGATTCTACGCGTACTTGGTTAATAAATATATTTCCAATTCTATAATCTGCTAGAAAGCTGCATTGTAATTGGTTTTAGAGAAAATCATATAACAACACTTTTGTCTGTTCAACTGAAGACATTTTTTTCAGCCCAATTACATAAAACATCAATATCTCTCTGGAGGTATTGGCAATAATCAACAGTTTGTACTTCAGCATATATTTTTATGTCGTCTGCATACAATAAACAATTTGACAATTTAATTATATTTGGAAGATCATTAACATACAAGAAACAATAATGGATCTAAATTAGATCCCTGAGGTATTCCTGAGGTAGTTACAAATTCAAATGATTTAAATTCTTTGTACATGACGAACTGCTTATGATGAGTAAGATATGATTTAAAAAGAGCTACAAATGGAGATGATAGACTAAATTTAGATAACATTGTCAACAATAGAGCATGATTAACCTTGTCGAAAGCCTTGGAAAAATCAAAATATATTGAGTGTGCTATTGATCAATTATTTAATGCAGAATATATATACTGTACATAATTTACTAAGTTATTTATTTTGGACCTAGATAGAAAAAATCCATGTTGATTTTCAGTAATGTAACTTGTATAAAATTTGTTCAAATACCCTAGCAGGTGCACATAGAATTGCCATTCGTCTATAATTTTCAGTGTTTCCATTATCACCAGCTTTGAATACTGGAGAGACTCGTGTTGTCTTCCATATATCAGGAAAAGTTTTTGTTCTTATTATTAAATTATAAATAGTACACAATGGTGCTATGAGAGCTTCAGAACATGTCTTCAGTTTATATATGGAGGCATCTCGTCAGGTCCGCTAGATATTTTTCGGTTTCAATTTTTTAATTGCATCTCTATATTCTTTAAACGAGACTTCATTTAAAGGCAGCGTATTCACATTCTCAATGTCAGGATCTCCAGATACTATTTGACGAGAGCTTTCGTAGACAGATTTAAAAAATGTTGCAAATCCGTTGGCAATATCGGAGCTCGTATCTAATATTTTGTTATTGTGTTTCATAATGAAGTAACTATTTTTTTATTTTATATCTCTTATTTTGTACTAAATTCTATAAAGATCGAGTATCATATTTAATATTTTCCTCAATTTCTTTAATATAATTTTTATAAGCTTTTCTTATCATACTTTTTAATTTCTTTCGAATCTCAGAAAACATTAACTTATTGTACTCTGAATTCTTCATCCTTTTCCTATAAGAATATTTAAGTTTTATAGTCATTATTTCATTAGCAAACCAACATGGGTATTTTTTCGTATATGCGATTTCGCTTGAGGAACATTTTCTTTGAATATGAAATCTACAATCTGATAGAAATAGTCAGATGTACATTCCACATGATTAAAAGCACCCAATGCGCTGTAATCTGTGTCACAAAACATCGTATATAACTTTAAGAAATCAGCTCTTTTAATGTTATATTTCAAAACATGGTCGTTTCTAACATAAGTGAACTGGTGTTTTACTTTCAGATTTAGATTTAATACAGAGTGATGAGTGTTTGGCTTAACATGAGGATAATCGTCTTAAAGGATTTCAATGTTATTCTTTACATTTGTCAAAATCAAGTCGAGAATTATATTATTTTCATTCCTGATATCGTTTATTAATTGTAAATTATAATGATGTAAGAAATTACACAAAATTCTGGTGTTGAAATCCTCTATATTATCAAATAAATTATAAAATGAAAAATATTTGTACAATTTAGACGGAGTAAAATAGACAGAAACCAGACAGAAATACACTGTATTTCGAACAAGTATTTTAACGTATAGAGCCTCATAATTATCGGGTAGATTAACTAATCCTGAAGCAAAATCTTGTTTAATAGCAATCAATACACCTCGTTCTGTGACCCAACCTATCTCCACGATACACATTATAACTACTATCAAACAATTCATGCCTATATATTCCATCATGTAACCAAGTATCTGTTAATCCTACAATATCATGTCCACATAACAAACTACTCATGTAGACATCCTTGATTCTATATTAAGCCCGTTTACATTTTGATAATAAATTGATATGTAATAATTGAAAATCATGATTTCAAAACATCTTCAGGTGTTTTGAGCACAAAAACTTGTCTATCACCTTTCCTCTTTCTCAATTTTATCGTACCAGTATTATCTACAAATAGAAAACCAAACCCTTTTTCTCTTTTAACTTCCTTAGCTAATACCCTTTCTGTAGCTCGTAAGACTCTGATTAATGTACACAGTTTGATTAGTTTTAAAACCTAAATGAATTGCATTCAAATTTCTCTTAACTTTTCGTCTCTCCAAAACTTTCTCTTTATCAACCCTTCTAACAAACCTTACAATAATTCCCCCATCTGCCTGATTTGGAAATCGTTTCAGTCTATGACATACATCAATTTGTTCATCTTTAAGTTCAATGTCTAAAGGCTTGGCTACATTTTTCACAATATCATATACGTTTTCATTTTGCGTTTCCGGAACACCATATATTTCAAGGCTATTTCTCCTATTATATTGTTCGAGTTCATCTAATTGGAGCCGGGTTTCATGCAATTGTTTCTTCAAAGACATATTTTCTTCGGTCAGCGCTTCTATTTTAGCTATACAGGTATTTAACGTTTAAGATTGTTTCTTAACAGGGTCTGCAGTTTCATCCAATTTCTGGTGAACAAGGTCAAAGGATTTACCTAACTCACGCTCTGTTTCCTTATGGGATTTGTGTAAGCTTTCCATTTCAACTTTTAAATCCTGCATTAGTTTATATACTTTAGATATAGATGTCAACTCGGCGGTTGTTACGTTCTCATCATGCGAAATAGATCTTCCGAGTTTAGTACAGTCTTCACACGCTACGATTGATTTATCGACTTCATAAATTCGACATCAGTTTCTTTCAGTTCCGCACATTTTAAATAGCACAACTTAAAGCAGTCTGAACATGAATTTTTTAGATGTCCTGTCATGAAACAGATTTTTTACATTCAATACACGAACTCATTCTCATTAGATGTATCGTGCTCCACTTCGTTATATCTGTGAACTGGCACAATATTTACTGCAATTTATAACGTTAACAATTAATATTGAAGACCCACACAGATCTAATATATTTGCATATTTTGTTTCACTTTCACTCATATTCTTCATCAGTATGTTTCGCTCCCCATCCCCTAGATTTTAGTAACTACAAGTTACACAGAGATGAAGGATACACCGTTGGATTCGCCATAGTCTGAGACTGCGGGGAAAATTATCAGTTTGACTCTAAACCTGGCAGGTCCTTCTGAATCGCTTAGTATTCTCCATTTGTGCTCCTAATAGATATCTGTAACTACAAGTCTGACATACAGGGGTTGGACAAAAAAATCTAAAACTTTTGAAAAAGTGTGAAAATCACACCTAGTATGGTGTGGGGCCTCCTTTTAAGTCCAAAACAGCTTGGATCCGACGTGGAATGGACGTATACAGCTCCTGAATCGTGGTGTGTGGAATGTTGTACCATTCTTCCTCCAAAACATGCTCCAGTTCCTTAAGGGATGATGGTGGAGGGTAATGAGACCGAACACGCATTTCTAACACAGACCACAATGGCTCAATGATGTTCAGATCTGGTGATTGTGGGACCCAGGGGAAGTCTGATAGCTCCTGGTCATGCTCCTCAAACCATGATTGCACCGTTTTTGCAGCGTGACAGGGTGCCAAATCATCTTGGTAGATGCCATCACCATCCGGGAACAATGTGTGGGCCATGGGTAGAACCTGGTCCCCCAAAATGGCCTCAAACGCCTTAGCATTCATCATTCCATGCAGGGCTATGATGGGACCTGCAGAAAACCACGATATCGCTGCCCATACTGTAACAGAACAACCCCCATGCTTTACAGTTGGGCGCAGAAAGTCTGGATCATAGGCCTGCGACGGTGTTCTCCATACGTAAACACGACCGGTTGTTGGAAACAAGGTGTAGGTCGATTCATCGGAATACATTACGTGTTTCCACTGATCAAGCGTCCACTCCTTGTGGTCCTTGCACCACTGGATACGCCGCTTCGCATTTACTGCTGTGACCAGAGGTTTGGAGATCGCGGCCCTGCAATGAATTTTCATTTTATGAAGTTCCCGTCGCACTGTTTTTGATGAAACTGGGTTCTGTAGGCCGGAATTGAGTTCAGACGTAATTTTCATTGCAGTGGTCTGCTTTTTAGCTGCTACAATCCGTTTTAATGCCCTCCTCGGACAGGATTGTCTTTCGACCACTGTTGTGCTTTGCAGACGTTGTTTGCCCATGCATTGTGTATGCCCTCGTGACATTGGACACAGTGCCTGTCGATACCACCACAATGGTCGCCACTGTTGTCACTGAAGCTCCAACCAGACGGGCACCAACGATCGTGCCTCTTTGGAAGTCTGTCAGGTCGCCCATTTTACCGCACCACGACACTCACAGGTAAACTGGGTACTGCTGACGGAAGAGGAAGGTCCACATCACACATTGAAAACAAAACACGATCGGCAACCGCAACACGTGGTGTACAGTGGTGGGCCACACTTACGTGTCCTGTATGACGTGTTTTTAGATTTTTTTGTCCAACCCCTGTATATGATCAACACGTTGGATTCCTCATGGTCTGAAACGGTGAGGGAAACATATGTGTTCATTCTCGCAATTCGGATCACCATTGGTTGGAGTGGTCTGACGTCATGAGCAGGGCTCGTATATATATTGTAGTCTTCTTCTACTATAACTGCATAAATAATGACAAAATAGAAGTAGATAACAATCTGGCAAATAAAAGTAATTTGGATACGCAAAATTCAAATGCCGAAACACATGATTTGAAATTCACAATAATTATAAAAAAGATCAAACCTGAGCTCAGAAATCCTTTAAAATTCTATCACCTAATAAGAAGACGAAATGCAGAACTAAATGTAACTGTTTTTCCTACTTTAAAACAAACAGGATTAAAGTTAATTTTCAAAGATAATTCAAATAAAGAAGAATTCCTCAAATCATTCAAAAATGGACTTTGGACCTTTCGCAGAAATGGATATTTCAAATGAAAAAATGTCGTCCCCTCAAAAAGCCACTACTACTACAACATTCACATGCGTAGTTAGAGGTGTGGACACGAGTTTGAAAATAGATGATCTGAAACACCATCTCATTAAAGATAGGAAAATGCCATTAACAAACATCATACGTATTCGAAACGATAGGGGCCCAACTACCTTGATTAGGTTATTTACAAAAAAAAAAAAAAAAAAACAGAATTAGTGAGTTTTCTTATCTCAAATGGCCTAACTATTGGCTTTGCTAGACATAAAGTTGAAGAATCTATTTCCACAGGGAGACCGATTCCTTGCTTTTCATGCTACCAATATCATACAAATTTTCCCTGCAAAAATGATCCTACTTGCCACAAATGTGGAGGCCAACATTTGAGTTTTTCATGTAAAAAGCCACCCAATATTGTGCTTCTTGTAAGGTATCAGGACATCGTACGGGGGCCTCTAATTGCCCAGTAAGGCCAAACAACAGAAATAACTTTCTGCCTCAAAAATTATTCAGAACAAATACTAACATCACATACAGTCCAGCTCAACAGGAACAGGAAGTTAGAATGAATAAGTCAGACAATGTTAATCCTACAGCTAATGATCAAAACAAACGTCACGGTCAGATCTCAAGAGATGAATTAGAATTTATCTTGACAGAGCATTTGAATATTATCACCAAATGGGTATCTACAATTTTCACTTTGGGCATTCCTCAAACTAAGGAATCTTTAGACAGGATTTCGAATGCAATTAACTCAGCGTCTGAGGAGATATTTCACTTCAGATTAAACATACTATAATCTACGGATGGCCATCTCTACGTGGGACAGCAGCCTTTTACTAAATATAAAAAGAACAACTCAAAAAAGTAAGGCGTACATATGAATTCTCACATATAAAATTCTAACACATTTATAGGGAACTTTCAAAACTACAAACTTCAAAATACTAATTACTTTTAGAAACATCTAACTAAATTTTCATATCAAATAAGTGCGTTCGTCATCTGGGTGACAAATAGAAGGATGAAGAAGATCGAAGACCAGTGAAAGATTAATTATTTTACGAGCTCATACAATACCATTTCCTCTCATACTTAATCCTACCTCATACCAAAACCAGATTCAATCCAAATTTATGGCTCATATAATTACTTCATTTAATATTCACTTTTTGTTCATTTCTTTAAGCAATTAACTAACTATATTCCTGTGCAATTCAAGTGCTCAAGTGCTCTTTTAAAAAACGAACATACGAGATCTAAATCAATTAAATAACTTACAAATTATCATTGTGCCTTTTTAGATATCCGGTTCTTTAATACAATTAAAATTTAATATTCAAACACATTTTAAATTAAATCAAAAGGACGAAAGTGGCTTAAAATAGCCAGAAGTCCCGCCGTGGTGACCCCATGGACCCATGGCAAAAGTGGCCCTGCGGGGCCGTACTACTTGACTAGGAATCGAGGAAGTTGAGTATTATCCCGGCTATTGCCTGCTGTGACTGAGAATCCTTACCTTAAGGTGCTGATACTGGATGTACTCCGGGGGTTAATTAGTAGCTACAGAAAAGGCAAACAATAAAAGGGTAACACTATGCATGGAGAAATTATAATCTTACAGGTTTTGCAAAAATATATTATTCATTGCCCTTCTTCATAGCAGACGACTAGAATGAATTCCACCAACGACTATCAATTATAAATTAATTAAAAGTGAAAAAAATATCTTTAGTCTCAAAGAAATTATGTCCCGGAAACATAGCATTGCAGTTTACCGTACAAGGAGTATGGTTAAGGGGCTTCGCTCCGTCCAGACTAGAGGCAAATGTTGTCAATTGACACGACTAACTGAAGCACCAGCTGGGCTATTTTCTTGTATACTCCAACGCATGATTGCGTTGCGTGTATAATTAGGATATAAAGCCAGACGAAATAGTTAAGGGGTAACCTAGTGTGTCGATTTCCTCGTAATTTGAAGGTGATCAAACGTTTAGTTCAAAGTCAATTATTACACTTTTTGTCTCTGTCTTGTCCGTTAGCCATGCATTTGATTATTTCCTGTTATTCAATTAATATGCACGTTATTTAAACAATGTGATACGTCGTCAATTGTATAGAAAATTAAAAAATGAAGACATACGTCATACAAGTAACTATAAACGGACACGAAGCACAGGAAAGGGAGTTATGTATAAAAGTTTGGTTAATTTTGGATTAATCTGAAAATAAACAAACATAATTACGTGGTTCATCTTATGTCTATCTGCACATGCAATCGAACACTCCGTTATGGTAAAGAACAACTCAGTTCGCTCATTTTGTGTAATTCGAGTTTAAAATGCCGAAGGAACAATTTGTTTAATAGTTAATTAGATAAGTTATACATTCTGAGTAGAGGAATTAATGTTATTTAACCTTGTAATGTCTTTTGTAGTTTCATTTGGTGGATTTGGATGTCTCTTTTTCGGTGGGAGCTTAATGGCTATCATCGAAGTAATCTATCTGTGTGGCACCCAGTTAATAATGGCTCTATTCAAAAGGCGTCACACACGTGGCACTGTTGAAAGAAGAGTTAAAGAACTGAACCTAAAAAGGCCAAAATTTCAACGCCAGGTACACATTGTACCAACACGACCTTCTGTTTTCCATGAATGGAGCAATGATGGTGGTTGGATTGTTCGAGATTTTAAACCTGATCCTGATACAAGGCAAGTTTATTCTGTATTTTATTACAGTGCACGAAAAAATATGTAAACGAAGTGAATGAGTCATTTGGAGAATAGCACACGTACAAAACACAGCTGATATGAATATTGATACAATGTATGAGTATAAACAAAATCATTTCCATATAATTGCTCTTTAGAGAGTGTACTGAATTTAAAGAGGTTGTTGCGTATATATAGAGAGAATGTGAAACTAAAAGAAACAGATTTAGACGACAATTGGACACGCATCCTTTTCCAAATGGCACGTACAAATATTCAGTAGGTCATCCACTAAAGTAAAATATAGTACGGTAGTTCTTAAGAACTAAATGCCAGAGTGTCTTACCTGAAGGAAGTAGAGCAACGAATCAAGTTGAATCTAAAAAAGTATTACATACACGTAACATATGTAAGTGTTTGAACTACTGGAAATTATATCTAAAATATAACTGGTGTGAAGTAATATATTTAAATTTGCAGCCAGTGGAATTCGAAAGGTTTGAAATAGACTGCGAACATCAGTTGCTAAAATAACAGAATGCAGATAAATTAGTTTAAATTAGCTCTCATGAACCCAAATTAACAATTGAGCGACAAGGTCGTCGAATATCTAATGTTTCTCGAAAAGCTGTTCGATCCCTCCTTCTTGTAAAAGTAAAGAAAGATATTCGTATCACTACCCCATATATCTATGCTTGTCTTGCAGAATAATATTTGAATGTTTAACTGTTCTTACAATGTCTTGTATTAAAGTTCCAATATAAAAGACACTTGATATTCTGCTGTGGGCTGGTTGCGTGTAAAGCTGAATAATTGATAAAAGTTTTATTTATAGCTGAATACATGCTATTGTGGGGAGTTTGCGCGCTACAGAGTAATTCCGAGAGATTGTTATACATTAGTGTTAACTCAAGATGCGGGAAATCATACTCTTCTCGGTCTCCGTTAGATGCAGACAGCAAACAAGAAGTTTAAATACACATCACATTATAACCCTGATGTTGCGCTTCTTCTAATGTCAACAACAAAATTAGTACAACAGTATAAGATCTGTCACCCATAGTAATATCTCCCAGTTCTTTTTTCTGGAAAATTATCCAACTACAAAGCAAGATATGTTCATCTATGAAAATTATGTTTGATACTTCAAACAATTTCGAGTCCAGAATGATATGTCAGCTTTAGAATATAAGTTCTAATATCTAGAAGAAATTGTCTTGCAAAGCAACGTTTAAAACCTTTTTGACTTTATGTCTAGTGTATCTGTATTTATGTTTATATTAAAGGAAGAAATATGAGCATTGTACTTTGCAGTTGCTCGTATTGGTATGATTTGGAGTGTTCCATTGGTGATTCTTTCGAGTGTTCTATCCTCCTTTTCCCATTAATCTGTCGCTAAGGGAATGAAAATAAATCGAATTCTTGTTGCATGGTTCTAAACAGTTTCCCGGCAGTCTAGTTTTGATAAAATTCCCATATACAGTAGAGTTCCTAAAACACAAAAAAATCACACCGGGTAAAATTACAATAGAAATTGGAAAGAGAAGAAGAATATTTCCTTAATGGGTTCTGATATCTGATACCTCAATTTTTAAGCACATATAACTAACTAGTTAAATTTAATTTCATCATTATTTTAAATGGGGCAACACGGTTTTATTAAATGTCTATGTTCCGACCGAGATGGCTACTGATAACGACAAAGATATATTCTACAATGAGCTAGAAAGGCTGTTTGACCGAATGCCGAAGTATAATTAGAAAATTGTGTTTCAATGCAAAGGTAGGGAGGGAAGAAAAATATAAACCTACTATAGGCAAATTCAGCCTTCACGAAAAGACCTACAACAATGGAGAAAAACTGATAACTGTCGCGATTTCGAGAAACCTACTGGTAAAGAGCACGCACTTTGAACACAAAGAAATACACATAGGTATCTCCGGACGGCAAAACTCTCAACCAGATCGATCACATATTAGTAGACAGACGAAGACACACCTACATGATGTCGTACAGAGGAGCGGAAGGTGACACTGACCATCATTTAGTGATCACAAAAGTAAGGGAAATGTTATGCATCGCGAACAGAGAACGCAAGGGGTCAAAACAACTGAAATTCGAAGTTAAACGATTAAATAATCCGAGCATAAAAACAGATTACCAACTCGAACTCTCAAATAGATTCGAAATCCTAGCCGACTCGAGTAATAATAATGATGATATTAATAATGAAATTGATGTAAGATGTGGGAGGTAATTCGTGAAACAGTTAAGAGCGCAGCGAAGGAATGTATAGGTAAGTAGAAACAACAAAACAACAACCCTTGATTTGATGAAGAATGTCTTAAGCTTCATGAAATACGAAAACAAGTCAGGCAACGATGGTTAAGTAATAAAAGCGAAGCAAATACCAACCAATACAGTAACGTGAAACGAAACACCACACTCGGGTTCAGAAACAAAAAGCGAGAATATCTGACGCAGAAGATTCAGGTGACAGAAGAAAACAGGAAGCCAAATAACATACGAGATCTATACAAAGGGGTAAACGCGTAAAGAAAAGTTTACCAGCCGAGGTTAGGAATGATTAGAAATGAACGTGGAGATCTTCAGGCTCATCAGACCAAAATTGTCGATGCGTGGAAATGTTATTTCGACAAACTTCTTAATGTACACAACGGGGAACAAACAGAGGAATGTGAAATCTATGCCGTAGAACCGTGGATTCCCGAACCTAGCGATATCGAGATCGACATGTCGGTGAAGAAATTTTAAAATTTCAAATCAGCAGGAATAGACAATATTCCAGCCGAATTAATTAATCAGGAGGAACGGCACTAATCAAGGAATTACATAAATTGATAAGTGCTATATGGTGAAAGGAGGAGGTTCCAAAGGAATGAAAAACCTAAATAATAGTTTTTATTTTTAAAAAAGGCGATAAATTGGACTGTAATAATAACCGCGGAATCTCGTTACTTCCAACCTGTTACAAGGTATTAAGTAATATTCTTTTAACACGCCTAAGTGTATACGTAAATGAAATAATTGGAGATCACCAATGTGGATTTAGAAGAAATAGATCTACGTTGGACCAGATTTTTCCTTTGAGACAAATTTTGGAGAAGAAATGGGAATACAATGGGACGGTTCATCAGCTATTCATTGATTTAAGAAATCATATGATTCTATCAAAAGGAAAAAGTTAACAGTCTCCTGAGACGATTTGAAATTCCGAAAAAATTGGTTCAACTAGTGAAGATGTGTCTCAGCGACCCCATAAGCAGAGTATAGATAGGTAATTATATGTCAGATAGTTTCAAGATTCGCAACGGATTGAAACAAGGTGATGCCTTGTCCCCACTACTGTTTAACTTTGCGTTAGAATATGCGATTTTAAAAATTAAAGGGGACAAAAAGGGACTATTATTGAATGGTTTGAATCAACTGTTTGTATACGCGGATGATGCACATTTAATAGGGGACGATATGGATGAACTACAAAGCAACATCAGTGTCTTAGTAGAAGCGTGCGATGAGATAGGTCTGCAGGTAAACATAGATAAAACAAAATACATGGTAACAAGCCGAAACACAGGGAATGAAGGAAATAAAAACATAAGAATTAGGGTTGAGGTCATAGAGAAAGTAAACAAATTTAAATACTTGGGAGCATACGTAACAAGCAAAGATGAGGTCACGGAAGAAATTAAAAGTCGCTTAGTGTCGGAGAACGCACGTTTCAATTCAGTCCAAAAACTTCTAACATCCCGATTAATATCAAGGAAATTGAAATTGAAAATATACAGAACGATTATTCTGCCGGTAATACTTTACGGTTGCGAAAGTTGGAGTACGACCCTAGCAGATGAATATAAATTACGTGTATTTGAAAATAAGATTTTAATAAAGATATTCGGGCCAAAACGGGATGAGATGACTGGAGAGTGGAGGAGACTGCATAATGAAGAGCTCCACGGACTGTATGATTCACCAGATGTTGTAAAAATAAAGAAATCCCGACGACTAAGTTGGTCAGGCGATGTAGCTCGAATGGGGAAAAACGAAGATTATATTCTATCCTAGTTGGAAGGCCGGAAAGAAGGAGACCATTGGGAAGACCGAGACGTAGTTGGGAGGACAATATTAGAAGAGATCTTCGAGAAGTAGGTGTTCGTGATGAAAACTGGCTTGATATTGCCCAGGATATAATCCAATGGCGAACGTTTGTTACTGCGGCGATGAACTTGCGAGTTCCGTAAGCCATAGAGTTAGTTAATTATTTTAAATCTTAAAGTAACTTTGAATCTTCGTTTTATAATCTGCATGATGATGACGATTGCTGGAATGACGGAAGTGGGTGAAAATGGTAAAACCATGTCGAAAGCCATAGGGGCAGACTTCGATAGTCCTCCTAAAGTCCACATGGCACAAACCTGGATAAAACAAAGGACCACACCACCAGAGATGAGCGATCTGTCACTAACCAACCGTGACTTTAATTTCTTAGTGCCTTTAACCTTTATAACAGGAAAGCAATGCACATATATAAAAGTGCTCAAGGACTAGAATTAAGACGGAGAAGTGCTCAAAGAACAGAAATTATATTTTGAGAAGTACAATTATTTGTAGTTTTTTAAGTCCGTGATAATTTAATAATATATATATATATTTGCTTTTAGTAAAACATGTTTTCCACCTCAGTTATCAGAAAGCGCTACCATCAGATCTCCCATGCCGCGTCCGCGCTACTTACTCATCGCCCAGAGGATAATTTTACTAGTAGTACACATTATACCGGAATGTGCATTAATTATACCGAAACTAAAGCCTTCTTCGTAACTTATGTATGAAGGACGATTAAAACTTTTTAAAGTTTGTAAAATGATGTGCAATCTGCAATATTTTTGGATAAAGTTCTAGATCAACTGCTGCTGGTTCCTGTTCACTCTCCACCCACAAATGTTTTTTTCTGCATTGCCAGGAGACGAATAAGATGCAAATAGATGCGGAGAAAAAGATTCATCTATGCTTATGATTGCGCATGGTCATAGAGAGAATCACTCAGTTGAATGCATTTTCATCTATGTCACATCTGGAAAAGCAGAAAATCCTAACATTTGTGAGTGCAGAGCAACCAGGAAATGATCTATGCGCGTAGGAAAGCGGAAGAAACAAGCCGGAGGGAGGTGCAGGTGATTGACTGGCAGCCAACGCCACGTTAACCACCGAGGCCGAGACTTGCAATCTCACATAAAGTACTGCAGGACTAACAGCTACACACTTAAAGAAAACACTTTATGTAACACAAAAACGTAGTCCAGGGCCCGCTCTCATTCAGGAGCCGCGCCAAAACTAAACAAGTTACTTTTATGACTTCAAATGATAGGTAAAGGTCCCCTACCAAGCCGCCGCACAGTAATTGCGCCAGCTTCCGCCTGCGGGATATTACCCCTCTAATTGTCGTGAACAACTCAATTTCAAAATTTTTACAGTCAAAATATAGATAGGAACCGTGCAAAACACCACTTACACCCTTACAATTTTGAATTTACACCCCCGAACTGAAAATCCTTGCGGAATCTCTGCCGCCGTAGTTCAGTGGTAGAGCGCTGGCGTAGCATTCGGGAGGTCGTGAGTAGGGATGGTCCCAGCGGTCGACCACCCTGACAGGTGCTTCCAGCTTTTTGTCTCACCAGTCAAATATCGAGATGGTACTTTCACCTTATGCCCTGGTCGTCATCTTCCAGCATAATTGGCTTTCGGTTATCCCGGCCTTAGCATTAGATGCCAAAAGGCCGTAAATAGAAAAATAAAAATTCAGTACCAGAGCCCAGAATAGCTTAATCCAGTACTGCACGAAGGTACCCTTATTCCACCTTCAAGATCCAATTTTTCGATGGAAATACAGTTGTACATTTAAGCAATAATGTTTTCCTTACCTCATGTACCTTCATTCCTCTTCTTTGATGTATGTCACACACATACATGTAATTTGCCTTTAGGCCCGCAGGGCCCCCTAGGCTGGACTTCTGGCCTTAACGGCCACTTTCGTCCTTAGAAATATATGAAATTTTGTTTGAAGGTGAAATATATAAGGAAATAAAGAGAACCAGATCCCGCACCAGAACCACCCGGCACCCACCAGACAACCAGCCAGGAAAACCACTGAATGGGACAGGCGATCTACAAATTAAATAAAATTTAAGAATTTGAACTGCAATTTAGGTTGATTACAAAATTTTTAATTTTAAGTTTTATTGCACAGGATTTAGCATATATAAATTTATAGTACGTTAATTAAAAATATAATATAGTCTAGTTTGATAAGTCTATCTGTTATTAGTCAGAAAAAAATGATGTTGGTTTATAGGATTGATAGTTTATTTCTGTAATAAGGGATGTAGGATGCAGACCGCTTATCTTATTTCCAGTTGTAATGGAGGTGTTACTCAGTTTCCAGGCTTTAATATTGTGCTTAGTATATATATTCTGATGTTAAACAATTTCGTTCACTGTGTTTTTATGAGTTAGTTTACTAGTTCTTGTAGTGATATTTGATGGCGCATCACTTTCATATCAAGCTGCCTCGGGAAGTTGATGATGGCAAATTTCTTTTCTTTGATTGCATTGGCATATCTTTCTTTGCAAAGATCCATATACTCCATAATTGAAGGGAAATTGATATCCCTGTATGGTGCGTCCTTCTCGGCCTTCCAGAGCCTCTTGGACACTCTCAGCCAATATCTTTCAAATTTTTTCAAGTGTTCCATGTTAATATTTGAATTGTACAGTTCATGACCGTAAGTTATAATTGGTCTCAATATGGAAAGGTAGATTCTAGTTTTTATACCGAAAGACGTGTTTGATAGAAGTGTCGATTTTAATGCCGAAAATACCTGAAGTCCCTTTTCGTCTGTCCAAACATCAAATAATAATACTATAATGAATTATTCAATTTTGGTGAAAAATGTAAGTAATGAATTTCTAAATCCTATTACTTTTGATAAAATCATATGCAACAGACTCGCTAACATCAAATTAGATATACATCAGACGATTAGACAAAACGGTTATAGGTTACAATTTAAAGATAAAGAAAATCAAGCAAGATTTTTAGGTGCATTTAAAGAAAGAGAATTTGGTGCAAGAGCTGAATTTTTGGTTACTGAAGAAAAAAGAAAGATCCCACAGAAACCTAGATCGACCACCACATTTACATGTGTTATTAGGGACATTTCGACTGACATAGTAACAAAGGAACTTCTCGATACAATCAAGGAAAAATACCCACAGATTACAAATATAACTCGTATTATAAATGATAGGGGTCCATTACCTTTAGTTAGAGTATTTACTAAGGATCCAAATTTGGCTAGTGGGCTCATCACAAATGGCATTTACATTGGTAACTGCAGATACAGGGTTGAAGAGTCAAGAAACTCTGGAAGACCTTTTCCCTGTCGGACATGTTACTTGTATCATATCAACAGAACATGTACAAAAAGGCCATTCTGCTACAAGTGTGGCAAGGATCATCCTAGTTACCTATGTAATCAAATCCCAAATAAGAATTTCTGTGCTACCTGTAGAAAAGTAGGCCATCGTACTGCGGCAGCTTCATGTCCTCTTCGTCCTACTCAAAGCTTCACTTCTATTCCGGACAGAATATACAGATCATCAAATTCTTTTGGAAATTACAAAAACTATGCGGAGACATTAAAGGACACGAATGATACAAATACAAATTCAAATCAAAAAGTCCCAACAGCAACCATCAATAAAGAAATTTCTAAAACTCAAGAAATAGAGGAAATTGTTAATAAAGCTATCAATGAGTAAATAGAAAAAATCTCCAAATGGATGCTCTCAGTTCTTACTCTAACTCTCACTCTTCCTGAAGAAGCTAAAATGATTTAAAAAATAAACTCAATTATAAAGGCGCCAACTGAGGAATTTCTGCATAGACATTTGAATATAATTCAATCGATAGATGTACACATTTTCATAGGAAATGAAGAGTTTGAAAAGAAAAGAAAGACAAACGGCAAAGAAAACTTATCCGAACACAACTTAAATGATGATGGCGAATAAATACTTTCAGAGGAACCTCAACTATTTAAATGTTTGTTTCATAAATATAAATGGCATTAGAGAAAAGCTGTACGAAATTACACAATTGGCAGAAGATGAAAATTTAGACATTATTGTAATAAACGAGACCAAACTTACTCAAAATATTAAAATTCATATTCCAGGCTTCAACATTTTTCGAAAGGATCGTTCAGACGCTACAGGTGGGGTGGCCATAATTATTAAAAATTCTATTTCGGCAAATGAAACGACTATTCCAATTATATATGAAGACAAACAAACAACTCCTCTAATCATTGAAACACAGCAAAAGAAGGATTCAGTGTACATCGCGACTCTATATTCGAGCCCTACTATGGACATTTCAAACAGTCTACCGCTGTTTACATATTTAGAAAAGTTTAAAAACCTTGTACTAACAGCAGATATAAATTGCCAGCATTCAATGATGGGTGACTTGAAGACTGACACAAATGGTGGGAAATTGTTTAGATTTCTTATGATGTCTCCTCTTATTAACATAAACGTTGGACCTACGAGGTTTCAAAATGATACTGAAACTTCTCCAGACAAAATTATTCTGTCTCCTTCTATGACTAATGTCTTGGCATCCAAAAGAGTGGACAAAAGTTTGCCGTCTGATCATGATGAGGTCTATCTCCGTTTCTATTTCACGACAAAAAACACAAATATAGAACCTGTTTATTATAACAATTACAACAAAACCAATTGGGCAGAATTTCAACAAAAAGTTAAACAAGAACTATCAAGAATTAAGCTACCTATTTCAAATACAGATGATATTGAAACCGTTAACAACATTCTCACAACTATACTTCAGGAAACATTGACAGCTCTGGTACCGAAACAAAAAATTATTACAAATAGGGAGAGACTTCCAGACGAAATCATTTCAAAAATTAGGCAAAAGAGAAGATTATCAAGACTATTTCACAGAGCCCCCAACGAATTTATTAAAAGTCAAATCAATAATATTCAAAAAGAAATAAAGTATTCTATTGCTCAATTTCGAGATAAGAAAAAAGATTTGTTCATCACAGAACTTACAGATAATTACAAAGAAAATCCAAAAAAGTTCTGGAAGACACTCTCCAGACAAAAAGGCAAAGGACATGGACACTCTCTCCCTACTTCCCTGGACGGGAAACCGGTTTCTAGCAACAAGGAATTTATTGACATAATCTATTCAAAATTCAAGGATAAGATAGAGATAGATCCACCTCATTACAATAAAAAATTTCAAAAGGAAATCTCGGATGTTGCTGCTAGAATTAGAATTATTATAGATCATTTTAGAGACATCACTGATCTGGATAGGCGGGACAATCACATTGGAGATGTTGAGATACTGCTTCAAGACGTTACTAAAACGGAAATTCTAAAAATAATCAAAAGAAAGAAGAACACTTCCCCTGGTCCTGACGGAATCCCTTACATCGCACTACAACGCAGTCCTACCGAACTACACACCATTCTAACTTCTCTTTATAATGCTTCGCTCAAATTAGGCTACATCCCACTTTCCTGGAAAAATGCATATACAATTTACATTCCAAAACATGGCAAGAGCAGATTCCAAACAGCGAATTATAGACCGATTACCTTGACGAACACAATGGCGAAGATCTGTGAAACGGTCCTATCTAAAAGACTGAATAATTATCTAGAGGAAGCCAATTTAATATCTAGGTACCAAGCGGGATTTCGTCAGAACGTCTCAACTATCGACCAACTAATGAGATAGGTGTGGGGAGGAGAGTGTGATGTAGGTGTAGCAATAAGCATTTTGTCTCCATCTATTTCCTCCATTGTATCACTGTAGTTAGTTTTCCTTTCTTTCTTTGTTTATTCTTTCGTGGTATTTGGGAGATATCGTTCAATATGATGCATGGCATGTGGTATACAGTGGTTTTTTGCACAGGGGATATAACAATATATTTTAGATTAGTGTCTTTTTGCGTTGTGGGGATGAATCTCTATAAAATCAAAAGAAGATTTATGTTAAAGTACTATTCTTAGTATACGCGGTATGTGGCGCTCCATTCTGTCTTGCTCTTGTGCAAAATATAGAAAAGTACTACAATAATGAATCTGATCTTTTAAAAAAAGACCGTGTTGAATTACCTCTTGTTGAAGTATAGCTTCTTTAAACATGTATGAATCGGAGCACGATATGGCAAAGATAAGAACAGGAAAGGTAGCAGTCAGGAACTTACTTAAGTGGCATTTCAGCTTCTGCTTAGTAAAGAGGGCAGCAGTGGAAAATGTCACAATGGTCTCCCGTGAGTTTTGAACAGTAATTTTATTTACGACTTTCAGACATCTAAGGTTCACAAGGAAGGGTCGTTGTCGCGCAAATACATTGCAGACATAACGCATCTGATATAGTATGATGAGATATGGAGATCGCCAAATTTTAAGGTGCTATGGACCATACGGAAACGAGCTAGGGGTCCTGGAAATTGAAATGTCAAAAATATCATATAATGGGCAGTAAGCAACTTGAAATTGAATATCTTGAAAATAGTTAGAGCAATCAGAACGACACTTTAGGAACTTAATAGTGACTAAAAGTAGTAACGAAATGCATAAACAGCGTTGTCAACTCACAATAAAATGTATTTTGTTCAAATAGCACTATACATTAATTAATACAAAATTTAAAAGTACTAGTAAGAAAGAAACACATAGCAAAGTATGGGCGGCGCAGTGTTGCAAACTGTGAATACTATATCAAGTTCAATGTGGAGAACCGACATTGTCACGGTTTTATCTTGTATATTTTCTACAGTTTGCAACACTGCGGTCTGTGCTTTACATATGTTGTGCATCGTTGCTATAGGGTACGAGATGTGCAATAAATCGACGTAGTGTAATTTGAAATACTTGACCTTTATAATAGTTGGCAACATTGTTAACAGGTGGCATCACATTTGGGCTTCTGATATTCATCTTCTTGACAAATAAATTCCTCCAAAACGAAAGACATGAATGATATTGCATCTTTGGAGCAGTATTGCCAACTTATAACAATAAATTTATTGTAAATAGAACTATATATCAATTAATATGCATTGTAAACGAACTCGTAGGAAAGAACAAAATATAAGTCAGGCGGTGAAGTGCTGCATACTTTCGGAGATACACATGCTGACCATGGCTAACCTATGAAATTGATAGTTCGACACAGCTTTAGAAAAATATGCATGAAATGCGTAACAGACCGGATGCAAATGTAGTATTAATAGTATAACAACAACAACATAGAAGAACAGAAATTGTCTAACAAGCATTGGAGACCCAATTAGAAAAACTACACGAATACCGATATGACACACGTGTTTGTTTTCGCTTACGTTTGAACAAAAACAAGGAAAAGGAAGGACATGCGGCACAATTTGACATAATATGATGTACTGTTGGCTGTAGCAGATAAGAAGGGCGTGTATATAGGAATAGTAAAGTACGTAGGAAAGACGTCAGAATGAACCGTCTGTTAGTTGTATAATCATCGCGAGTGCGAATGGTTACGTGCATGTTTATCGTTTGTTTTTTTTCCTTTTGTGTTATTTGCTGATATTTGAAGAACAGAAAGACAATTATGCTTTAGAAGAGAAGACAAGACATGTGTTGCAATTTAACATACTTAGAACGGTTTGGAAAAGTGTGTTTACGTAGGAAACGTTTACGTGTGGATTATTGTTTACTGACGAAAGAGAAGTCACGAGGGGAAAATGTACGCGTGTAGTGTACAATTAAACGCGTGTGGGAGTGGTTATTTTGTTATGCAAAATGAGACAAGCTGTGGTCCTTAAGTTGTTAGTGGATTTCTTCGGCATTTCTGACGAAACGCCAACAAGGGAAGAACGTATAGTGTTCGAACAGATTACATAGCAGCTGTTTGAAGAAGAGGTTGTGGTTCAAGTGTTTACCACATTTGTGGTAGACGAGGGGGGCAGTGATGATGAGGAAATAGATAGTGATTTCGGCGATGATCCAAGGTTACAATCAGGAACAGAATCAACTCGAGATCCAAGTCAACCATTAATGAATTGTCACGACAGCAGTAGTTCTTCGTATGTTCCATCACCAGCAAAAAAAGGGACGACAAAATTATCTGAAGAGTATTTGGCTGATGCATTGAAAATCTGGACAAAACAGGCAAGAGGACATGATCCTGCCGAAATGTGTCCCCCAAGCTTATCCATCGACATGTCACCTAGTGTAAAATTCACTACTGTTATGGCACAGAAAAGAAAGATTAAAAAAAAACGGTCTTGCAAAAATTTGAGAACAGTCTCCAAACTCCTTGCAAAGACAATAAATACTTGCAAGAAATAATTAATAAAGAAGTGCGTGATTTCGTCGCAATGAGACAACAACATGATATTATCCACGACAGAATGATACGAATATGGGCATTAAATATTAAGTAACGACTTGACCCGAACAACACTTTATTGTTTATAGCGTCCCAATGTTGGGTCAAAGCTTTCAAGAGAAGAAACAATATAGTATCTCATAAGGTAACACATAAAGTGAGCAAGCGGTTTGCTGTTGATGATTCTGATGTACAACAGAAAGCAACAAAATTTGTTAATGAAGTTAAGAATTTCGTTCAAGAGCAAAAGTTGTCTCCAAAATAAATAATGATTATTGCAGATCAATTAGGATTTGATAAATAGTTATGTGCTGGAAGAACTATTTTCTTTAAGGGAAACAAGACGTCTTTGGTGCCATGGGCTCAGTTGTAGCAACAACGCAATCATATATGGCAATGCCACCATGACACATGAATTACCGAATGTGAAAGCATATGCAAGTAAATCAGCGAACATGACGAAACCTGATTTGCAAGTATTCCTGGAGCAGGTATTATGGCCCGATTTACAGGCTAAAGAACGCGTTCCTCTTTTGGTGGACTCCTGGCGTTCTACTATTAGAAGTTGATCCCGGCTAAATGTACAGGACTGATACAACCAGCTGATGTTTTCGTTTTTCGTCCATTCAAAATCATGGTAAAGTTCATCACCGATACATTAATAATATCATCCAACGTTAAAGTGTGGCATCGAGACCATTTTCTCCGCATTCAGTAGTTTCTATATTCCCAATTTTCAGCCAATCGATTTCAAAATTTGCTTCGATTTGCTTATTTCAAATGCCGATATGCCAGTGAAAATCCAAAACCGTTTCATACACCTGCGGAATATTGCTTCGAAAGAGGACTTGGTGAAGTATGTTTCAAGTATGACTGTGGCCAGCTTGCCTTTTTACGGTGCCACTGCGAGAAATGCTTGTGTGTTGACCACTTTAGTCCTCGATCTTCATGTCCACCTCAATAGGTGCGTACTGAGCCGTTTTGTACTTGGCAACCCTGCTTGTTAGATTCGCCCTGTTGCGCATTGAATGCATCATTTTCCAGAGCTGTATCGAGATATAAATTACATAAGGTGGCCATGGTCAGTACGTGAATCTCCGAAAGTATGCAGCACCTCGCTCCCTAACTCTGCTAGTTTGTTCTTTCCTACGAGTATATATACAATGTGTATTAATTGAGTTCTATTTACAGTAAATTTATTGTTATAAATTGGCAACACTACTTCACAGATGCAACATCATTCATGGTTTTCGAGGAATTTATTTGTCAAGAAGATGCATATCAGAAGCTCAAATGCGATGTCACCGGTTGACAACGTTGCCAACCTATTATAAAGTTGAAGTATTTCAAATGACACTACGTCCGTTTATTGCACATTTCGTACCCTCTAGTAATGATGCACAACATATGTGAAGCACAGACCGCAGTGTTGCAAACTGTAGAAAATATACAAGATCCAACCGTGACAATGTCGGTTCTCCACATTGAACTTGATATAGTATTCACAGTTTCCAACACTGCGCCGCTATACTTTGCTATATTTTTCTTACTTTTAAATTTTGTATTAATTAATATATAGTGCAATTTCAAGAAAATACATTTTATTGTGAGTTGACAACGCTGCTTCACAGATGGCAACACTGTTTATTCATTTCGTTATTACTTTTAGTCATTATTAAATTCCTAAAGTTTCGTTCCGATTGCTCTAACTATTTTCAAGATATTCAATTTCAAGTTGCATACTGCCCATTGTATGACATTTTTGACATTTCAAGTTCCAGGACCCCTAGTTTCTCTCCCTATGGTCCATAGCACCTTAAAATTTGGCGATCTCCATATCTCATCATGCTCTATCAGATGCGCTATGTCTGCAATGGATTTGCGCAGCAACCACCATGACTCTTCCTCGTCAGGACAGGTCAGATGAGGAGAAAGGATGCGGATTGGTGTCTACCAGGGTTTACATAGTACCAACCCGGCATTTACTTCGTGTGACTGCGGAAATCCCCTGAAAACCTCAGTGAGGACGGTAGGCTGGGATTTAACCCACGACTTCCCGAATGCTAACCAAACATCTACCACTGAGCTAGGACAGTTCAGTCCATGAGGTCTAAACCCGCCTGCCTACTCATTGCCGATCCGATATCATCACCTTTCAAGGCAAGCCGAAAGCAACAAGTCCTTTAAGATGAACTAACTCTTCTCAGTTCAATTCCTCTGGCGCCTTCTTTCTGTTTAAGAATCCATCTATCAATTAATTTGATTCGCTTTCTTACTCTTTTCCCCTCAACCATGGTCGGTCTCTGGTATCGAACCTAGGACCTCTAGAATATGAATCCAACGCTCTGCCAGTGATTCTGCAAAATCCACCGTGGAGGTGTCATCCCCTAAATTCTCTAGAATACCTCAAACTTTAAGATTTACCGGTCAAAAATCGATAGAAAGCGTGCATGATTCCAATTATACCCTTCCTTACTTTACACTCCTCACAAACTGAAAGTACTGATGGAATCCCTTGCGCCAACTGAGCTACGACCACTTCCTACTTCCTAGAATATCGCAATAATAGCCACGTGGTGAACACTAGCCATCTTAAGTACATAAATAATGAATTGCAGCTCCATTCCGCCATTACGACGTAAAAATTGATATGTGGGTATTCAGGTCGATCCTTCTTGTTCTTATTATTTACTTAACAGTTGTAATGGAAGACCTGCCCACTAGTCGGTAAACCTGTCTGCGTGTGTCCCTCGCGATTTCAAGGTCACTCAAAAATTCCAACACAAATTAGTTTAAATCAACTTCGCAATTTTTAGAACACAGGAACAGTTCATCTAGAATGTTACCTCAATTTATCTGTACAAGGGGATGGATATGCTTTCTTCAACGATATAACCTTTCTTGTAAAAGTAATTTGACGTAGCGTAATTCTAACAATTACGTGGTCATTTGGTTCTAGTACGCGGTATTTTAAACTCAGTGTTACAGTGCTTTTACAAATATAACGTAATAAAATATAACGGTGGATTCTAAAGTGGACAAACTTACAAGGGAGGGTCACGATATATTGTTGCTGAAACTCTAATCAAACATAATGCATCTGATAGAGGATGGTGAGATATGGAGAATATCAAAATTTAAGGTGCGATGGACAAGGTGGGGCGGAGCTGAGGGAAGGGGGACAAAACATCGAAATTCACAGAAGATAAATAAAGGATATATCCACAGGATTTCAGAATAAAGGACGGAACTTTCGGGAGGTGATTTCTGACATTGAAACTAGTAAAAATGTACTTTGAACATGAGTGAAACGTCGCTTAGTTTTTGAGATACAGCGTTTCCAACTTTGAGTTCGAAATCGACGCTTAGTAATGGAAGTAAATGAAAAGTTCTCAATAAGTCAGAAACACGTCATTGAATGAAAATTCCGTTTCTGGAAAATTGTTTCCAGCAACATGGTGGACATCAGGAGTGAAAACACGATGCCACCGGTTTGTCAGTGTTGCCAACTAGTATAAAGTTTAAATTTTTAAAATAGCTGTTCGTCATATTATTGGATATTTTACGTCGTCTGCGGATGAAAAACAACACACGAAAGTATTGAAAACTATAGATAAGACAGATATGTTTTCGCAATCTTATACAAACTTATCTGAAATCGTTCAGCTTGATTACTCGACCTCTTTCAAATAGTAATAATAATAATAACACATATTCCTTATATTAGAATAGTTCAAAATGGGTATTCTTTTATGTAGTAGTTTACAAAAAAAATGTAATATCTCCGTACTGGTTATCATAGGACAGTCAAACAGAAACATTTTTCCTTTAAATCTGTTTGATAATTTTAGTTCTCTGCATGATAAGCCTCAGACGTAACCGAAGTGATCAAAATGGTATCCAAATGCGATTATCCCAACAGAATAAATTCATGTTTTAGGTTGATTTTCGTACAGAGCGGATTGAATATCATCGTTGATTTTTGTACACTATTACACATCAAATTCTTTTGAATGCATACAAAATATGAAGGTTGATACGTGGTTCCTTAATTTTTATGAATGTTTGAAAATTTAAAAAAAATCGTACTTTATGGGTATCTGATGGTACAAAATATAAAACTCTTATTTTTTCACATGGTGAACAATTATATAAGGAGAACATATGATAGTTGTATGCATTCAATAGAGTTTGATGTGTAATAGTGTGCAAAAGATCAATGCTGATATTCAATCCGCTCCGTCCGAAAAAAAACACCTAAAACAGGAATTTATTATGTTGTGATAATTACATTTGGATACAAATTTGATCACTTCGGTTACATTTGAGACTTATCATGCAGAGAACTAAAATTATCAAGCAGATTTAAAGGAAAAAATGGTTTCTGTTTGAATGTACTATGATAAACCAGTACGGAGATATTATATATTTTGTAAACTAATGCAAAAATGGCGGTCATTAATTAATAGATTGGGATAGAAATAAAAGAATACCCGTTTTGAACTACTCTAAGGAATATAAATATTATTATTATTTGAAAGAGGTCGAGTAACCAAGCATGACGATTTCAGATGGACTGACCTGAAGTTTGTAGCCTATAAGATCGCGAGAACCTCTCTGTCTTATCCGTCGTTTTCAATACTGTCGTGTGTGCTTTAACTATGTTGTTTTTCATCACTAGACGACGAAAAATATCCAATAACACTACGTACTGCCATTTTAAAAATCTAAACTTTAAACCTAGTTGGCAATACTGACATCTTTTTTCACTCTTGATGTCGACCATGTTGCTAGAAACAAATTTCCGGAAACAGAATTTTCTGACTTATTGAGAATTATTCATTTCCTCCCATTACTAGGCGTCGATTTCGAACTCAAAGTTAGAAACGCTGTATCTCCAAAACTAAGCGATATTTCACCCATGTTCAAAGGACCATTTTTCACTCGTTTCGATGTCAGAAATCACCTCTCGAAAGTTCCGTCCTTTATTTTGAAATACTGTGGATATATCCTTTACTTTGCTTTTGTGAATTTCGAGGTTTGTCCATTGCACCTTATATTTTGATATTCTGCATATCTCACCTTCCTCTTTCAAATGAACTATGTTTGATTAGGATCTCAGCGACAGCTATCGTGACCGTCCTTTGTTAGATCTTAATAGCTTAATTGCTGCCGGGCATTGAGCGTACTTATCATTCCTTTGTCATAAATATGCACATCATTCTTAAAGACATAAATACACATTGAAGTTTCGGGTCTTAAACCTAGCTGAGAATTTAACACAGTATAGAATTGAACATGATATTTGCTGAAATTTAGGTTAAATAGTCTAGAAGAAAATTGGTTAGAAAACTATTAACCGCAGTAAAAGAGGAATTAAACTTTCTCAAAACCAAGAACACGTACACGAAAAATGCTTTCAGAACGCTCCGATATTACAACGGAAATATTTATCAACCTTCTGAATAACTCAGTTGTTGATCGTTTTACATTTCATGAGCTGTATAGATATGCTGAATACCGGTACGTTAATTTAAGGTTGGGACTAGTTTAAGTTCGTGGCTAGAAGGTTGAAAACAGCAATATTTGCCAGATACATCCCGTAAAAAGGTTATTTTCAGAAATTCGTTTCTCTTTATAGTCATTAATAGCTCACTATGTTTACATAATTTATGGCAGTATATTTGTACATATTAATAAACTATTTCTCATGGGTGGTAGAAAAATAAATTATTACAAACTGACGAATGCGACTAGTTTATCATAACTTAATCTAGCCTATATGAAGTTGTTATCTTGGTATCCATGTTCTCTTGTATCATTACACACGAACGAGAGATGTAAGTGTACAATTCCTTTAGGACCGACGGCACTTACGCAGTGTCGGAGGATGAAGTTAGTTTGAGATGCAGTCATTATACAGAGACTGATCACCATTTTCATTGACTGTTTAGTAATAGGACTACACGTTACAATTGCTTACATTTTTATATGTTTTGGTCTACGGCCCTATTTTTCTTCAACTAATTACCTTCCACAGCAGCATGTCTGACCATCAAGAACTACAGCAACATTAAAGCCGCCACAATTTTCCACGGACAGTTCCAGGACCACCAACCGTACTCTAAACTAACAAAAAGTAAACACCGCAAAATGGAATCAACCACTGTCAAGATAACGCTCTCCAGATTCCATAGGATCAGTTGGCACTAACCCAAACAAGAAGAATACATTGAGTGATTCATAAGAAGACAATGACCTTGACATTCACAATCAAAAGCAGATTTCTTCAGCATCAAAAGCGCAGCTTCACGCATTTCTTCTCACCAACTACGATAGCAAGTTCCGAAACAGTAAACAGATTTTTCATCAATTATTTGTACCAAAGTTTGTACCAAGACCATCCATTTCAGAAATGAAACTCACGAAAAATGCAATCATCATCATCAAGCAGTCAGCTCATCGTAATTTGGCACAAACAATACGCTAAAGCACGGCTTTGAATTTAACAAAAAACTGTTCAACTCTCAGTTCTACAGGACAGACGCACTGAATAACCACCACTATTACCGCGAAAAGCACCGTCTCTGTCAGTTGCCATCTGTGGGATGGAGCTATCACTCACCATCGAAGAGGCAGAAGCAGAACTCCGAGCAAAAGGTCATTCCATCATCAAATGCAGCAGAATCATGTGCCACGCAGGTCCTACACACACCGTTAGAGTACTCACCAATTCACAGGACTCCATTAATTCAATAACGTCCAGGAGGCGCATACGTTTACAGATGCAGATATCGGGTAGAACCATCGCACACACCACCATCGTTGCCAGTTTGGTGCGAGAAATGTGAAATTTACAATTCGAATCCAACAAATACCCGAACCAATCGAAATGCTCTTTTGTTCCGGTCCACATATTGCCAAAATTTGTCCGAACATGCAGGATCCACCAAAATTTTTCCGAATATGCAGGAACAACACACAATGTTCGGTACAAGTGTAACGTACGACTAGTATCAGAAGGAACAAAACCGGAACTCGTAGTACCGATCAAGACACAAACAAGCGACCCGATAACCTCCATCAATAAACCCATTACCACCAAGAGACTTCACTACATTAAAGTTACAGAATATTCATCTTTACCAAAGACACCATGTACTACATCAAATACAGCACGCGGCACGAACAATCCTCAATGTTACTTTCACCGCAATGTATTCTGGACCATATGTACATTTTCATGCAACAGCGTATGAAACAGAAGTCTAAATCCTCGCCCACCTGAATATTTCTATTTATGGCTTCAGTGTTCTTATTTATAAACATTCGCTGACTACCAACAAACTTCTGTTCGAACATTTACTCTTAAGGTCGATCCGAATCCACCATTTAGCACCCTTGATTATGCCATTGTACCATTCGATGCGCCGTTGTTGCTATCCGAATTGAGCGGCGTAGGGCGTAATGAAGGGTGTGTATCGACGGCACATCTTGTGTACACTTGGATGTAACGTATCCACCGTTTGTGCGGCTAGAAGCCATATTTGAAGAAGGAAAAAGTAATGTGTTGATTTGAAGATATGACATATGTGTGTGTTTTAGTGTTTTTTTTTAAGTTAATCAACTTTTCTTAATAGTTCTATAAATTTCCGCTAATAAATGCAATCGTTTGTGGAAACCAGTTGTTATGACTTACGGTGATTTGTGGCCCACTGATTTCAGATCAGTTTCATTAGAAATAATGGACAAATTTTACTTTGGGGATCCTAAATGTGTAAAATTTACAGGAGAAATGTAATATTTGCAAAGCGTGTGGAAGAGTTGAAACGCAAAATAAAACAGTTTCAAATTATGAAATGAGAGTGAAAGAGCGGAAAGTACGTTGGAGTGTTAAAGGCAATGTGCATAGCGTGTAATAAAAATATCTCACATTACATTTCTCTAACCTGTCTTTGCTCTTTCGACACTGTAGTCCGTGATTTTGAAGCATAAATACGCGCCATACAAAGCATTCATGTAGTTCCGCATCTGTGGATAAACTAGAGTGCGTATTTAACGAAGTAATAATGAGACATACTTTTTCATAATACTTTATAAATTTCTGGCTGTTATTAGGTTTTATAGAAGTGTCAGTATAAATTATTTGGAAGGGAATGACGTAGAGACCGTACATATGTCCTTAATAGCTGGCGGAACCTGGGGTCCCAGAAGTAAAGTTTATCCTAAATAATAGGGATACATTTATCCCTTACGCAAGCAACTTAACCTTTGTTAATTACCCATGTCCAACTTCGTACACATGAATTAAAAGAGTGTAATGTTATGTATAGTGCGGACCAGGTAATGTAACCTATCACGGAGCTGCTCTATTGTAAACACTTCAGGACCCTTGTACTCTAACTTTTTCGTATTTGATGCAATCTAGCCTAACCTTGCTTTAACGTAGCGTGTTGAGTCTCAAGCGAGAATATGAAATACATGAGACTGGATGAAAAATTTAAGAATATTAGGGTCGTGCAGTGATTATAATCGAGTACACCCCCAAACAAATTAGTGTAATCAAGATTAATGAAAACTAGAATAAATTAACCTGTTACCCTAATGTGAGAAATTTAAACAACAAGAAAAAAACTAAGTCAAAAAGATCCGGAGTTACGATAAATGGTCCACCATTGTATCCATAAAGTTTACATGTACAAGGTCGCAGATGGGATTAAAAAAACTTTATTTACTGTTTCGAAAGTAAATTTACCTAACCTGAGTACAAGATTGTATCGGACCAGCCGGCTACCATAGTTCTTACAGAAAAAAAGTTCAGAGACAAGCTTAGTAGAATTTGTAATAGTAGTCTCACGAGATATTTTAGCGCTATGCTTAGGGGTTATCTACACAGCAGCAAGGAAACACCTACAGATGTGACCATGACTTGCTACCTGATTAATTTAAATTTTTAGAGCCTGCAGATATCTGTGATAGGTTAGGGAGTCCACCACAGGTGACCTAGTTTCAAAGTATCATCCCCGTATTTACCTGGTACGACAACAAAACACGGTAAAACTTCAGGCACGCCATAGATATCGAACCCGACCTACCGAATGCAGATATCTGTTTGCATTGCTGTCCTAGAATATCTACTTTCGCGTCTTCACTTGTATTTCTATGTGCAGGTTTGCATAACGAATTTTCTTTATTATTATTATTATTTTACTACATTAAGATTTTCAAACCGCAACAGTAGAAGTGTCTTGATTTGATATGTCACATAGGGTTCTGCCCTTTCTCATACCCCGATAGGGGTCACCTCCTCCAAAATTTTGAGTATAACTTTAAAATTTTTACTGTTAAAATTGATCCTGAAAAATTCTACCTACAATCCCCCCCCCCCTATTTGCCTTTGTAGAAATCCAGTAAGATGCTGTATATTTTCAGATATCATTCTTCGAGGAAATTTATTATTTTCTCACGATATGCATTTAGTAAACTGTTGTAATATAGTTATAACATTTGTTGATAACTTTCTGTTTAACATTTTACTTTCTTCGGCCTGAGCCAAAGATGCCAAAAAGCCTTAAATAAAAATTCAATTCCCATTTCTTCGGAATAAGACCTTCAACATTCATACATGTACCTTGCGTCCGTTAGGCTTTCAACTGTTATTACAGTAGTGCCATCTACCGTTTGAAATCGGACAACGGGGCTAAACAGGGTACAACGGGACGATGCAAATAGTGCACTCGACGGTGCACCGTTGGATTCGGTTACACCTTTAGAATAAAAAATAATAGTCTTACTTCTAAAAAAACTCTACGCAAGAAACGCTATCTTACAAATTATCTGTTACTCTTTCATATGCTACGACAGCTCTCTACCAGCACAAAAACAAGCGGCCTTGTAGCCATAGGTTTCAATCCGAACGCTCCTCATCATCAACATGATCCACAATTGTCTCAACTACCAGAGCATCTGAAAACTACTATATATTTTCACAACTTCTGTGTCACACTCGCAACCATCTATATCCGACCTGTCTATGCCATACCATACTCATTCTTCATGTGCATATCAAATATCTTTCGAACGTTTATCATCATGACATATTTCAATATCTATAACCGACCTCAAGAAGAGAAAGGCAATTTTCGCCTTCTATAATTACTCAAACTACAGGCACAATCATCACACTACCTAAACTGGCTCGTCCTAAGTCAAACACTACACTAGATGCAGTTATATCAACAAACCTAAATGCTTGATATTATGTAAACGTACTTGATCTCATTGGAAGCTATCATGCACCCATCAAGTTCACCATAGACACTCTCGGATACCAACCACTACAAAACCCATCACCATTACGCACCATATTTAGATATGACTAAGCTGACTGAGCCGCTTATCGTACCTATCGGATACAACAATTCGAGAATATATCACCTCCAGAGACAGAAAACGACTTATACCACAGCGTGTCTCACCTCACCACTGCTTCCATTCAGCGTCTAAAAACTTAATCCCTACTTCTACAAATGCATCATCAAAACCCAAATTACCTCCGCAATAACTACCACTCATTATAAGATCCTGACAATTTTACAAATACTATTAACGTACCAAAAGTACTGAATCTCTCCGCCTTCCTCAACAGCTCCAACGAACCGCCAAAATCTACAACAAAGCTTATAAAAACAGGGAATGGGTTAAAACCTGCAATAACTTTGACACAACAGTTAATCCCACAAAATATTGGAAAAGATTTAGCATGCTTATAGGTAAATATACGAACACACTTTATCTTCTCATCCATAACAGTCATTACTCACTGACACTGCCAAAGTAGAATTATTTTCTGTACATCCCCAAGAGATATGTATCCTCTCTTCCACCAGCCAACTCAAGACGTAACCATCCTGTTCACAGGGCTAATCTTTCATCCCCTTACTTGCAACCAAACACTACAGACACACTTTCCTTAAATAACCCACTCACCACACCTATCACTGTCGAAGACATCGTCCGTATAACCATTAACAAACGGAACACCGCACCAGGCTTGAACAATATATCCTATAGACTCCTATCGTAAAGACAACTCAAACAAGTTTCCTACCCTTTGATTCACCTTCCCGCAATCATATGCACCTTTATCCTACGCACTGCCTATATACCTGCCGAATGGAAAACCTCAAAAATCCTAATGTTCCGGAAACCTAACAAACTTCTCCATGCCGTCTTCTCATACCATTAACTTATATCTTCAGTAAAATCCTAGAAAAAATTCTTGTTCATCACATACGCCTAAATTACCATGATCTAATTCCTAGCTGTCTTTTGCCATGAATATAGCATTAATGACCAACTCTTGCGACTTACGGCCTTAAGTACTCATCATTAGAATAAATCCTAACTCTCATGCTTAGTGGTTTTCGATCCACTATGTCCATTTCATATTCAACTTTCTCATTAATAAACTCTCATATCTCAGCGTGCCTCATTATCAACACTTCTATACTTATTGTTTGTCGCCGATATATATACTTTACCTGAAAACGTTAATCTTTTCCAGTATGCCGATGGCACAGCTTCTCTTGCCCAGCCAAAACTATCCAGCACATCAACATCTCTCTCAACTCAGCAATAGTAAAGTTTACAGACTGGTGCGATAAGTGGAGACTCAAACTCAATCCACATAAGACGTAAGCCATTGTTTTCATTCCACCAAATCGCCTTAATCGCATTCATTGAAATCCTAATCGCTTATCAATACTATACCAATACAAGCGACCAAAAACTGTCACTTTTCTTGGAATCACCTTTGATTATCACTTGACATGGCGGCGACACTTAAATCATATCGAAATCCAAAGCATAAATAGGTTTAATCTTCTGAAACACCTAACTTGCACCATTCGGGGACAACAACTAAAAACAGTCTTAAACACTTATAAAGTTTTTCTACGATCCGTACTCACCTATGGTTTCACCGCTTGTATTTCAGCTGCCTTGTTATTCTACTACAAACTGATAATACTAGGAGGACACGCACTGCGAACAGCATTCTGCATCAGATTACTCAGCCCAACAGTAGAACTATATGACCGTACACCATTCTTGTATATCTTGTATTATCTGAAACAGCTCCGACTGAAGCACATAGGTTAACACCTCGAATCTCACCATCCATTACTTTTCCAGACTGCACGATATAGTAGAAGTACAACCCAGAAAAGCAATAGTTTATAGCCCCTATCTCTCTCCTATTTTCCCTCTATCATCGCACCATTCCACCGATCATGATATCTTTTTTAAATTTTCATCTTCCAAACACCTCACCATTTATAGTACCATCATATCTTGCATAGTAATATCCATCTACTAACAGGGTCCATACTCTTTCTCATGAGTTCAGAGTAACTAACCCTGAACAATATTAAAACTAGCATAATGTCTAACAAACAAAACCCACGTGCTGTGTCGTCAAAGAGCACTTCGTGTCCATCATATTCATTTACCTAAAGTCAACCAGAAGTATGATTATGAGGCAAACTCATAATGTCCAGATTATGAAATAGGAACTATAAAGATTATAAAATGAAACCATTTGCACATTCACAATTCCTCGAATTCTCTTCCTTTCTTCACATCCCTTTCACAATAGAAGGATGTGCACGGGTCCTAGTTGCGGCTAGGAATTTAAAAATAAATAAAAAACTAATTTATACATCTGCATAAGTTATATTAGAATACGTTTTATTGTAAGTTTTTTTCCTCATGAATAATACGTCAAAGTTCATATGCCAAACATACTTACATTAAATTGGTCATCAATGTTGGAAAATTCCTCGATTGAAATCCGTTTAATGTTTCCAGTTGCAGAGCAAGGTTATTAACTAAATTATGTGAAAAGCGTATTAGTGGTAAATACAAAAACAAACGTATTAGTAACGTGATTTTACCTCGTGGGAAATTATGTACCGCTACTTGTTATTTAGATTTCATGAAATTGGTTTGTGAGTACATGATTACCATTAATTTCATATTTAGTTTTGAACGGAATTTCAAAAGTCTAGCTTCTGGAAGTATTTTGGGATGCAGTTATTTGTGCTAGTGTAGTGTGTGATTAAGAATTTTGTGCTGTGGAACGTCATTAGAATTAACACGATTCCGGTAATTTTATTATAAAGTTTGTTGTTTCTTTTGATATACAATTAAGCAAGTGGTTTGGAACTTTAATTGCACTTGCATCAGGAAATAAAATATTTAATTATAACGATTATGCATTTCTGCTTCTGACTCATATTATAATAGTTGGTACCTTACTACGTTTTTAAATATTGTTATGAAGTAATGCAAACTTTCGATCTAGCATTTTTAAACTCATCAAAATTTCCTGGATTGGGAATTAAAACTTAAATTATTCAACGGCGGCAAACATTTGTGCACGAATGAATTGATAAATGGAATTAATTTGACAGTGTAGTGTATCAATAAAATTGATGGTTTACTATTAGGCTAATAGTAGTAAGAACTATACTTGACAATAAGTTATAGTTTGAATACATATATTAAAACTTTACATAAACAATTTGTTATTTGACTTCACACTTCCTCGTCAATCCACACTATTGAACTTTGCACTTAATTTCGTAGTTTTAGTTGGATTAACATTTTCAGTAGAAAAGAAATGTACAAAATACTTAAATTAAACGCAAATGAAAGAAATAAAAATTAACAAAGTTTAAAAGGCATAATTTGATAGGAAAAATACGGTGTATAGGTTATTACCGACGTACATGCGGAAAATTTTATTTATACAAAATGCACATACTGGTAATGCGCTCTAAGCCCGAAAAAATCATCCACGCTACGATTTCACACGCTTAATACAGCTTTCATCACGCATGGCGCATACAGTTACACATAAACACACATGTAGTACACAGCATTGATCACGTATTATCGCAATGCACGACATAAACACCTAGACGCAACTTGAAATGAATGCTTTACAACACATTTTCTTTGATAATGAAGTCAGACTAATCATCGAAATGTCGCAAATGTCTTTTTCTTCATAAAACTTATTTCAAGTTTGACAGTAAGTTTAAAGATTTCACCTGGCAAAATTATTGTTTTCATTGATATTGAGTTAACCACATGTTTCATATTATAACATATGGACTTTCATTAATAACTTACTCAGTAATACTACATGTGCATACTGTCTACCATAAAGTATATTCAATAAATATGTTCAGATTAATGAAGTTCTCTGCACTTGGAAGCAAATCTAATTTGGATTAAAATTCAAAAGACTATTTGAATAGATCGTTAGGTGTAGGATTCTGCCGCAAGCTATAGCATTTGTGCCGAGTTGATCTCGATCCGGATTTCATCCCGATCTTGGACATCCTAATTTTCGTAGCTCGCGATTAACTGTGTCTATCATACATGAGATACCTCTGCTTGTTTCCATTGCTTCTACTGAAAATATTTCCACTGGACTAATTTGGAAACAAACTCTGTCTAAGAAGCGTTTTGGTCAGATTTACTCACTTACGGCTTCTCGCACTTTATCTTACGTAATCTTCTGTAGTGAGCTACTTTTTATTCTTTTTCATCTTTAATTTATATATATATTTCATCTATGTTCTGTTCATTTCTTAGAGTCAACATCTAACACTAAATTCAAAACAATATTTTTAATCACTCATACACGTAACAATTTTAACATTCTGTCATATATATAAATAATATCTCTTCTTTGCGAAAACTTGTTTCGCTATTTACCTTTCATTTCTTTATTATATTTCAGACCCTTCTTACAATAATTCCCCATACACTTGAAATATCTAAACTGCACTACATTTCTCTTCCAATATTGATGGATTAAAAACAATATTGGTAAATATTACTTTGCAACTCTCCATTTGCTTCCAGTGTTTCCATGCTTCCATAAATACATTATTTCGGCGAACAGCAAAATGCAAAAAATTTTCAACACAAAACCATTATCTTTCTTAGAGCTGTCACCTCCAAACAAGGTCGTTTCTACCTAATTTTGAAAGAATACCATTATTCCTTTATATCCAAAGAGCACCTTGTATCAGCTTATCCTATAAGTAGTGTCGTATTTTTACACAGTCAGGAAAAGAATGATAACACACCTGGAACGCAACAGTTAGTCAGAAAAATAATCTCAATCAAACTCCACAACACTGCACCGCCTGTTAATAAGTTGTTGATTCTTCCGCTGAAAGAGGTCGTTAGTTTTTGAGGCAAACAACTAGGTCACTGTTATTCGTACGTCATCCTAACTTTGCAGTGTTTTCCCGTGAAGATGGTTTTGCAAACTGGGAAAAAGATAATAGTCTGTTGGTGCAAAACCTGGTTAAAACGCCGGATGGGCGAATTTCTTCCAGCCATGTCTCTCGATTTTGGAACAACTCCTTCTTGTCGAATGTGGGCGCGCGTTTTCAATGTGTATGAGCAAAACAGGACGTTTCTAGAACAATACAATCAGTAAGCTTTAAAGCTGCTGACAGTAGACATCCCCGTTGATGGTGTGGTTAGGTGACAAGAGCTCAAAATAGATTATCCCACGGATATCTCACCAAACACTCAACATCACTTTGTGGCATAATTCCTGCGGCGTCCGTTTAGGTACACACTGCCGTTTGCGTGTAATGTTATGTACAAGACCCACTTCCGCTGTCACCATTCTGTCCAGAAATGACCTCACGTCTGTGACAGGTGAGCAGGGAACTGCAGATGTCAACTCGCCGCTGCTTCTGTTGAGGCGTTAACTCATGTGGTACCCATTTTCCGAGTTTCGACACGTACCTAAGGTCCTGCAGATGATGATGAACTGTCGAATGAGTGACATGGAGTCCGCTGGCAATTTCTTCAATGGTGTGCGTTGGATTTGACTCCACCGCTGCTCGCAGAGCATCGTTATTCAGTTACACAGTTCTCTCTTCACGTGGCTTATCGATGAGGCTGGTGTCCCCAGACTGAAACCTCTGAAACCACCTCTGGCATTTTTGCTAATCCACAGCACCCTGACCCTATACGGCGGTGATGTTTCGTTCCACTGTGCTGGATGGATGTCCCTGGTGAAATTCATATAGCATAATATGTTGTATCTGGTCCTCCGACACTGCTATGATCAAACCCAAGCCACACTACCAAAATGTGGAGTAGACCGTTCTCCCTCTACACACTGCTGCACAATCAAGTGTCCTATATGACTCAGCTATTGCACGTGGAGTTTGCTTCACTATTCCCTCGGTAGATGGCGTCATTGCAACGACCATCCCACAAACAGCATTACTTGTTATAAGTTGATAGATCTCATTAAAATCTCACTTATATTCATTGTAGCTTGTTACAAATACATTGTTTCCTAACCTCTTACTTCAATTGGTATATTTGAACTACTTGTCACTCACATAACAAACACCTATCACATTCGGAGGGATACATGCAAGATAAATCTGCAAGATACATGGCAAAAAAAAAGTTGTACATTCAGTGTAAGCTGAAAGACGGAAGAAAGAATAATTCAGCGAAAAAGTAGTTGAGATTAAAGAGAGGCAGAAGTACAGACGACTTATGATTGTGTACTGTGCGAAAGTTATAATAGAAAAGAAAACAAAATGTTAGTCATAAGATAGATTAAAACAGGAATGTTAAAACAGAAGGGAAGAGAGCCATGCACTGAAAAACTGTATTATCAATTAGAAGAGAATGGGGGGAAGGGATAAGTGAAAATGAAGAAAGATGAAAAGGATAAGAACCGGAAAAGAAAACTCCGAACTTGTTTAGTATCTTGCAGTTGAGAAAACCGAGGTTTGTTTTAGTAGCTGAGCTTTAGAGTTGAAGCTCTGTTTGTGAGTTTGTACACACGTCAACTTTATTTTTGACAAACCTCAAATATTGTTTCTCTTAAATTGAGTTTATTGAGGGTTGAGAGATGGATAAATAAAAATAAGCACAGTGACTAAATCGAAACTCTTACGAGTGTGAAGAAGGCAATGTTAGCCATATTCCAGTTGAATATAAATTGACTTAAGTATAGAAATCCCAATTACAATATATTCTACTATTATTATATATAGCTCTGTTTACTGTATGTCTGTGGTTGAATCATATCTTTGAAAATAATAAGAATAAAGTTGACGATAACATTTTTAAAAAAATATCTCAACTTAATGTAGCATTCTTTAATACTATCCCGAAAAAAAAAAACGTAAGCGTAAGTTTAGAATATACTGTGGAACTATGGAAAATATACTAAGACAAATAGTCTTTTAGAGACAATGTTTTCTCTGTTCCAGATCGACGCTCGTGAAAAACAAGAAGTGGTTCAAAGTCGTTCATGCGTTCTACGATTCAGTGAAGGAGTATATCTTCCTTTCCACTCTTGATGGACTGAAACATGTGAAAAAAGCTGGCAACATGATGTCACGGTAGGCTCTCAATTTTTATGTATCTTGGTAAGAAGCATTCCGTAGGATGCAAGTTCCAATAAGATAATTGTATATTAAGAATATATTATATATTAACTTTCTATACTAATATAAATACAATTTAGTTAAAGTATTTTTCCACACCTCTACAGAACGACCTCCTTACATAAGGAAAACTATAAGTTTTTTTGATTCACGGGATAAATATTAGTTCAGTTCGATTTTTAAAAATTTGTTTAAAAAACGATAAACAGTAACAACAAAATTTCATATCGAAGTTATTTTAGTATATCATTCTTTATATAGCACCTATTTCGTTTATTTTCTGCACAATCGTTGCAACAAGCCATCTAATTTGTAAGCAATTTCATGGTAGAATTTGAAGTCTATTTTTTTTTCTACTTACATGTTTTATTAATTTTGTCTTTTACAGTTTTTGTTTGTTCATTTTACAAATGTTATTCCTGTTTTAGTTTCTTTTTTTAAAAAAATGGAATTAGTAAGCAAAACTCTTAGAAACTGTGGTGATGAAAGCGGCATATATGGTTCGTTAAAATTCCATGACTTAGTGGATTGACAAATGCTTCGTGTTTAAGACTTTGTTTTTCTTAATTGAATCGGCCATTGTTAAAAAGAGGCCACTGCCATGATCATTGTCTTCGTTTTAAGCCTGGATGGCTTCACATTTAATGTTATTCTGATATTATCTGATTGTTTCACGAAATTCAAACTGAGTGATCATTCTGGAGGTTTTGGATTCGGAACCAGCCGTCAACAATCCTTGGTGACGTCTTTTCTTCATTCGTACCAGCTAAATACCCTGATGGCACCTTCAACTTAGACCTGTCCGAATACTTCTAGCTTAGTTTCTCCTACCCCATCTCGGTGTAAACCATAGATTCCTTGTGGCCATATAAATGCAAATTCAAACTTATAATGACACGTGTCCAATACCAAGATAAATCATTTTATTAGTAAGCACATGCGCGTCCATCATTAGAAAAAATGTGACCAATAGATTTCCTGACAAACTTATAATTATGAAGAGTGAATAATAATTCCCAAGTTGGAATAAGGGAACTAATATAATTATGATTTCGCTCTCGGGGTGTGCCTGATAGTTTAGCGCTCTCGCTTTCTACGAGCGTGGCCATGCCTTCAATTTCCGTTTAGGGCTATCGAACGGAGTGGTTCGGAGCCCACTTTACCGAAAGTTGCAAGTTTCGTCCTTAGAAGTTCGCCAGCTCTCTTAAGATGTTAAAAATAACTCAATACACAACAAATTCATTCAAGTAAATCTGCCACAACAAATGAATCTGAGAATTCTCAGACATGATATTTCATATCAAGAATTACTCCACATTAACTAATTATATGCACAATATTCTGAAAATATTTAATAATATCTCATCAAACATAGCACGGATGTGACGACTCAATAAATTAATCATCTTTACAATAGATAGAAGTTCAAAACAGAATTCATACTAAGTCAAGGATGCACTCTACTTTAACAAATTATTCCTTATAACCTCTTCAATCTTACTGTCAAAATATTTAAAATATTTAAGTTATTAAGTCGGGCATATAAATCGTACTAATTATTTTCTTATCATACTACACGAACTCCAGGTTATCAAAAGAATTCCTTTCCTGTGCAATTTTAGGTACACTAACAAAATCTCGTTACACTCCCAGTCCAGACGGTTTAGCAATTTTGATAAGCAAATAGTAGTAGGAAAATCTACATTCGAGTTTGTTCAGGGCGGACTCCCTGGTTGTTTGTTTGGTCGGGGTTTTTGTGTTTCCCGCTGCATTATCTGTTCAGTCTAAACAACTTATAATCTAAATAAATATAATTCTCATAGGACGAAAGTGGCCGAAGTTGGCCAGAAGTCCAGCCTAGTGGCCCTGCGGCCCAGGCATCTTTACCCACTCGCATTTCTATCCAGTGTCCAAAACAGGACAAAAATTGACTTTACCGTTCCGGTAACTTACACATTCTACTTTGCATAACAAATGTAATTTATAGTTGTTTTGGCCGTTTATATACTTGAAACAACACACTTCGTATGTATATAATAGTGCAGGATAACAAAACTATTCGTTATTGTAATTCCATGAATAAAAAAAGAAAATGCTCTTACCTTAATCACTACCTTAACAGAATGCATGAACGACCATGGAATAATTAACTTCAACATTATGTCAGAAATATAAGATGAAACCAAAGACGAGCAAATAATATTGAGTGGCATCAGAAAAAGTTATACTAAATTTTACCCACCTAGTTGAAATGATTCGCGCCTTTAAGAAAATCTGATTTTACAAAATTTCTCTTGAAGTGTCCATTACTGGTACACTGCCCATTACTGGTGCGTTTACCTTAATGCATCCTCAGAGTCCCTAAACAGTTTTCTAGTTGTTGAAGAAGAAAATCCCTAACATTATTACATTGCAGCAATAAATATATAAATAGAGGAAAATTAAAATATAGTATTAGTTTATCTGTTTAGATACGACAGGTTACTTCGTAGCATAATGAAACCGTTTTGAAATATTCTTCTTGTAAAGGCAGCGTACCTGGCTAGGGCGGCCTACTAAATAGACATCTATTTCAAAATTGATTTTTGCAGTTTACTACGAATATCATAGTTTCATCCAGTTCTTTCGAACAAATAATCAATAAAAGCTTAAAATATTGCATGGCATTGTGCAAATATTTAAATGAAGAACTTGCGAGCTATTTTCGATTTTAATAAGGATTATTATAAAAAAATTCTCGTAAAATCTTATTGCATGTGCTACTAAAATATTTTATTTTTAACAGAAAAGTAGTACGTCAAGTCTCACCCTATTTATCTTTACAATGCTGTGTATTATCTTAAAAAGCTGTTGAGTCTATTTTCAAAAGAACGAGTTAAAAGCATGACGATCCAAAAATCCATGTTACTTAGAACGCTTATTTTCCAGGCTACTATATCTAAGTACCGCTGTATCTTAACCACTACCAGTAGCAAAGATTATGTGTGTCGTCATCAAAGAAACAATAAGCAACGTGTCGGGAATTCGTGTTTTCAAATTATTTTTTGTCCTTATTTTATTTTAAAAAACTCTTGTGAGTTTCAAACATTTGGACAGTATTGATAACGGAAAAGCTTATATTATCTTTGCAAAGTGGCGTTGATCAGCCGAAAGGTGCGAGCGAAGAGACAGAAATGGCCGCGGTGGCTCAATTGGTAGAGCGCTCACCTCTGGTCGTCAGTTCGATCCTTGCTCATGTAATTCGGGCTTTGTGGTTGTCAAAGATAGTTTGATTGGGTTTTATCGGGGTGCTCCCGCTTCCTCCACCTTCCTTCACTTCACCAATTCATCTCATCATCATTCATCTAACCTAAGCCAAATTTGCCTAAAGCCCTTACAAATTACATTCAAAAAGAGAAAGAAATGCGTAAAGATTCTAAGGTTTACAAATTTGACTGTTGGAGAAAATTTGAAATCTAATGGACTAATAAAATATGCTATAAGTGGCATTGAGGGGGGATAGATAAAAAAGAGGAAAGTCGTAGCAAAAAACAAAAATTGGTTTAATAGACCCTAACAAAACAGACTGTCTATAAAAAGGGACGTATATGGAAAATCAGAAAGAAACCTAGTGAGAGGAAGAAGAATGTCGGGAACGTAAAAGATATGAGGAAATGAATAAGTTTTCAGCCGAGCAAATTATATGGATTGTTAGACAAGCAAAAAAGTCCTGTTGATCCTGCCTGAGGACAGGACCACCAAAGGAAAACAATAATTAATACTAAATGGACGAATATAACTTGAGGTACATTTCTTGGTTGCATTTTCATATTTATTGATACGTTTAATTCCTAAAATGACGAACATTTGCAACAAAGTAATTGCAAAAACATTTCCATAATCAATTTTTTGCATTTTTAAACACTTGTTTCTTTCAGAATACCCTTATTAAACTTTTCTTGATGGCGATACAGAACGAGACAAATGATACTCTTTTGATTTCGTGAATTTTCTCTTATTTGAGGTTAGAATAATTTATATTATTTTATCAATCTGACCAAAACTCTCAACAGGAAATATTTAATTTTTTCTCTTTGTTTTAAATTGATAAAATCATTGTCACAGTTCGTAAAAAGGCAAGAATGACAGATTCTGACCATATTATTCTATTCTTAAGAGTTTATTATTAATTAATTAACAAGGAAACGTTTAGGCAAATCTGAAGAGAAGTAAAACTTTTTAGCTCTTTAAATTATTTCCTAGCCTAGATTTGATATCCCAAGCATAAAAGCAAATTAGGAACCCAAAATCTCAATCAAATAGGTTCGAAGTCTTAGCCGACTCGAGCAGTAATAAAGATGAAATGAATAGTGAAATTGATATAGGTAAGATGTGGAAGGCAATTGTTGATACAGTGAAGGGCGCAGCGTAGGAAACTGTATGTGAAAAGAAATAGCAGAAAAACAAGCCTTAAACTTCAGGAAGAACAAAAATAATCAAGGTAGCGATGGGTAAGTAATAAAAGCGAAGGAAATACCAACTACTACAGCAACGCGTAAGCTACACGCGAGATCACGAAAAGCAAAGCGAGAATATAAGATTCAGAATATACAGGAAATAGAGGGAAACGGGAGGACAAATAACATATGAGATCTGTACAAAGGGGTAAACTCCTTATAAAAAAAGTTACCATCCGAGGTTAGGAATAATTAGAAATGAACGCGAAGATCTGCAGGCGGAGCCGACTAATCGATGTGCCGAAAAGTTTTCGACAATCTTCTTAATGTACACAACGGAGAACAGAGGAATTTGACATCTATACCGCAGAACCGTGGATACACGAAACTAGCGAGATTGTGATCGAAATATCGATAAATAAATTTTAAAAACTCGAAACAACGGGAATAATCTTTCAGCCGAATTAATTAAAGAGGGAAGAACAGCACTAATCAAGGAACTGCAGAAATTGATAAACGCTATATGGAGAAAGGAGGAGCATCCAAAGGAATAGAAAACTTCAATAATAATTCCGGTTTATAAAAGAGGCGATAAATCTGACTGTAATATTTACCACAAAATCTCGATACTCCCAACATGTTACAAAGTACTGAGTAATATAGTGCTAACAAGCCTAAGTGTATACGTAGATGAAATAATTGGAGATCACCAATGTTGATATAGAAGTAATAGATCCACGTTGGTTCAGATTTTCGCCAAGAGACAAATCTTGGGGAAGAAATAGGAATACAATGGGACTGTTCACCAGCTATTCATTGATTTGAAGAAGACTTATGATTCTATTGAAAGGGAAAAACTATACAATACCCAATTGTGAAAATGTATCTGAGCGGCTCCATTAGCAGAGTACAGGTAGGTAATAATGCCAGATAGTTTCAAGATTCGCAATGGATTGAAACAAGGTGTTGCTTTGTCACCACTACTGTTTCACTTTGCTTTGGAATATGCGATTTTAAAAATAAAGGAGGGTAAAAAGCGACTAACGTTAAATGGCTTGAATTAACTGTTCGTATACGCTGATCATGTAGATTTAATAGGGGAAGATATAGAGGCACTACAAAGGAACACCAACGTCTTTCTTAGTGAAAGCGTGCGATGAGATAGGTCTACAGATAAACATAGATAAAACAAAATACATAACAACAAGCCGAAACACAGGGATTAACGGAAATAGGTGTATAACAATTAAGAATTAGAACATAGCGAAAGTAAACAATTTTAAATACTTGGGAACATACGTAACAAGCAAAAACGAGGTCACGGAAGAAATAAAAAAATGGTATAGTATCGAGCAACGCATGTTTCTATTCAGTCCAGAAACTCCTAACCTCGTGATTAATATCAAGGAAATTGCTATAATGAAAAACTTCACGGACTGTACGACTCACCCGATGTTGTAAGAATAACGAAATCGCGACGACTAAGATGGGCAGGCCATGTAGCTCGGATGGGAGAAAAACGAAGTTTATATTCCATCTTCGTTGGAGAGCTGGAGGGAAGAGACCGTTGGAAAGAGCGAGATGACGTTGGGAGTACAACATTAGAATGGATGTTCGAGAAGTAGTTGTTTGTGATGAAAACTGGCTTGATCTGGCGCAGGATAGATCCCGATAGCAAACGTTTGTTACTACTACGATGAACTTGCAAGTTCCGTAACGCATAGAGCAGCAGTTCTCAATGTGTGCTCCGCGGAACCCTGGGGCTCAAAGAAGGCTCCACCGTGGCTCCGCGACACTGTCCGTAAAAAATCCTAGTATCGCCAACAACACTGTTAAAAATTACTATCTCAGAAATTAATAAATTTTCCTACTCAAAAAAAGTCGAATAAATTTTACTTGAAAGTGAGAAAAAATATTCTCAAAAATTAAAATTTGAGAAAGGTAATTCTCAAATACGATCTAAGGCATACTCTTCAAATCTGAGCTGATGCAATCATTCAAACTATGTGTGCCTGGAAAGGTAATATTACAATCCTGCTAGATAATTGAATGAAATCCGTAGACATAGTTTATTATCTGGCGAGCGTTGTAAAAGAATATCGTAAACAAATCCAATGATCTCAAACATACAACAAGAACTAAATTCTCTCGGACACTCCAATCTGTATCGCTGCGAGTGCATGTGATATTCATACGCGGGCGTGATCGCGGCGAACACAAAACATACTGTTTTGAGTTAAGTTTAAATCTTCTGCTTCCTAAGGTTTATTTTTCGGAAGATTATCAATTGTGTTTACCTGTTGTGGTAACAATAAACTCCTAATGAAGGTGAATGAGTTTCATAACATACTGTCGCCTGTTGCATTTCCCGCTTTCTCAATAGATGTCTCAAGTTTTGATGATGCAAAGTTGCAGTGAGTAACTGCTTTGTATTACGCTAAATTGTTGTTTTTGTGTTGTATTATTGGCACATGATTTAAATGTTTAATAATGATTCGTTATGCAGATTAAAGTGATTGTGCAAACACAATGGAGTATTTTAAAATGACATGTACCTCAGATGGATATGTACAGCAGGAATGTAAATAATGTATGCAGGGTACAGCGGGTACAGGGGAATATTTATACTTATCCTCTGTTCAATAAATATTTTAATCTTCGTCGCTTGCGTTTATCTTTAGTTATACGTAGTGGAAGGCCTTTCTGTGGTTGCCGAAAGGAGTTGAGAAACACTGATGTGATCACGGATAAGGTTCTCCACTGGTTATACTTGAAACAATTTTGAATACATATTTTCTCATGTTTATTCGCTATCAATGTCATTTTGAGTAAATTCATTCTCAAAATACAAATATGTTCCTCTCAATTTCGAATAAATATTTTCTCATTTTTTTAGCTCTCATAACGATTTTGAGTGATTACTCTCTCATAACTTTGAAACAAATGTTCTCAATTTTGACTAACTATTTTCGTAGCTCCGGAGCTATCTTTTGAATCATTTTGAGCATTTGCTTCGTCACTTTTGAATATATTTCTTCTAATTTCTGAAAAATAGTCCCAAGTTTTCTCATTTTAGAGCCGAAATTTAAACTTATTTTAGAGTAGTTTTACCTCGTGTTTTAGACCTTTTTTCTCATTATCCGAAAAATATTTTTCTCATTTTTTGAGCACCATCACGTGTTCAAATTTGAGCAAAATTTAGTCGGAGCCAGATTGAGCCAAAACTTTTCTCAAATTCGAGATTTTTTTTCGTTTTTGAATAAACCTTTTTAACAGTGAAAGATTCCCAAATAATCGGTTAAATTATCCCCTTTTGTCATGTTCATTCTGTACACATTTGCTTCAAATCACGTATTAAGGGTATTCAGCAAAATTCCAACCTGAACAAAGTAAAGGTTACATCAACTCAATCTGATTTTCAAGGCACGAATTTAACCTTTAAAAGTATTAAGTATATAGGAAACACCACCACAATGAGAACGTGGCTACCCCCTTCAACACATGACAACGAAAGGGCAAAAGAATACATGGTGGAAGAAAGTAATACATATGCTGAAATGGAGAAATATTGCGCTGCCCCAAGCAGAATATGCTATTGCGTAAATAAGGAACGTAAGTATGATACAAGTTACCTTTCTTTTTCGTTCGCCGACGCTAACAGCCGCCCCAGTTTGTTTTCTTGCCGTGAAAGTTCATATTTTCTGCTGAACTATGTCGTCATTTCGAATACAAACATTCCAAATACAAAAATAAAGATTTCAGTTCTTTTTGAGCGCAAATGTGATGAATTAATAATCACTCAAAAGCCTTCAGGCATCTTATATTGAAAACGAGAAGGCAACCGAGGCATCTTATATATTAGCTACCGAATACTTCAAGTCGGGAAACCCACACAATAGCAGACACACTAATTAAATCCTGTGCTGTTGACTTGGTTTAGTGAGTATTGGATGAGAGTTTAACCAAACAAATTTCTCTCGTTCCTCTCTCGAACGACACAGTGTCTCGACAAATTAAAGATCGGAAATCTAATATGAAGAATGAGCTAACCCGTCGTCTCAAGTCCAGTGATCTTTCTCTTCAATTTATAAATCTACCTAAGTGACATAGCTGGTGGTACTTTTCCTATTTGTGAGATACGTTTATGAAAATTCACTAGGTGAATTGAATCTTTTGTCTGAACTATTGCCGTCTAAAGCGATAGGAGAAGAAATATGTATGCTCCTAAATATATTTTTTGAAGAACATGGTATATCGTGGTATATCGTGTTGCTCATGAGACCAGACGGACCAAAGAAATGTCTGCGGGAAACGAAACGAGACAGAACTCTGTTGTAATATACAATATACTTATTTACGAAACGAGATATTTTCTAGAAATTGCATTTTTTCGAGACGAAACAACCTCAATCTCGTCTCTTGGGTAACACTACGCGGGATAGCTATATTGACGCTTGCACAGACGGTTCGACCGCAATGGTTGGAAAATTTGCAGGTGCTGTCTCACAAATCAAACTGGTTGCAAAAAGTGAAGCAGGAGCCACTACATTCTCCACTGGCATGCAATACTTAAAACTGTTCTTGACGATACTGTGAAAATAGTCAATGTTATGAAACCTAGGACGCCGAATGTACGACTATTCAAGATTTTCTGTGGATATAGGAAGTGTTCGCACTTCATTAATGGTCCACTGACAAGTTCGATGGTTATCACGCGGAAAAATACAGATTCATCTGTTTGAACAAAGAGCTGCGCGTTTTTCTAATTGATAATAATCATTCCTGTTTCGAAGAAACGTTGAATGACGAACTACGGTTGATTAAGCTTGCATATTTAGTGGACGTATTCCCGAAAACTAATGAAGTTAGTCTAGCTCTTCAAGGAAAGAACACAATTGTTTTCATTACCTCTTAAATAAATTTTTCCATTCAAAGAAAGTTGAGGTCCTGGATTTCATGTGCTCCAGACGGTGAACTTGATATCTCCAACACTGATTAACTTCCTTGAAGAGCATGAAGAAAAGATTCGTGAAGTTGACAACGCTTTCAAATAAATTATCCAGCAGCTGAAAGAAATCAGTGAAGCTCTCACGCAGTATTTTATGAAGGATACAATCCGTTATACGTTAAAGTCAAACCTCGAATCCTAAAAGCAAGAGACTACTAGAATCTCATCGATCTGACACCTGACTTTTCATAAAGGTCCGTTTTCAGTACATTACCAATGCACGAATACATTACCAAGACACAATACCCAAATTTAGCACAGAAGGCTATTACAGTGCTATTTCCCTTTGTTAGCACGTATCTGTGCGAGACAGGTTTCTCAACTTGTTTCCACAAAAACGGAGTATTGCAACGGACTAAATGGTTGAGCCTGACATACGACTGCAAGTCTCCTCTAGAAAGTCAGATGTGAAAAAGCTTGGTTTGAGTAGGAAACAACTGCATTCGTGTATTGCGGTGGGCAAATCAATATTTTTATATTAGGTAAAGTTGTATATTTTCTTTGTTCTTTGATTGTTATTGCTTTTGCTCGTGAAGAATACTAGAATATTAGGAAAACTCAAAGTGTTGCTTTAATTGTTGATTGAAACCAATTTCTCTCAGTTGTGAACTTCCTCACTTGATATGTATTATTCTTTTCTTGGTTGAATTTGCAAATTTTACCTAAGTCTATCACATCTGAAGAACCGTGACCACTCTACCGAGGATAGATTAAGAAGTAGCAATCAGGGAGTTAAGATACCATCCAGGCATTCGACTGAGAAAACCCTGGAAAATCTCAGTCAGGATGGCTGGCAGCAGGGTCGAACCGGATTGGTTCCCTATTGCTTAGCCGGGGTCTACTGAATTGGACCATGATGTTGGGTCATTGACTTGTATGCGAACAAACTCTGTCACTTTGTACATAAAATAGGGCCTAGCCAAATAGGTTGGGCTCCGCAGACTAGTATTTGGATTAAAAGGGCTCCAAGGCCAAAAAAGTTTGGGAACCACTGCCATAGAGTAAGTAAGTAATTATAGCTGTCTCTCTTTGGACTAGCTGTAAACATTCAATTTGAATTTATTTATTACATTTTACCAGCTTCGGTTTAGGTTCAGATTTCAAAGGTATCGACCAGGGTCTTCCATTTGGTACAATTCCAGACCATGACTCATGTGATAAAACTTATGCAAACTCTGTGCACATACAGTCCGAATGTTAGGCGGCGGCGTTGGAACACGGTATCGATTCGGTGAACCGTCAAGTATGTATTTTCTAGAAGTTTGTGTATGTACCTCCTCCACCACATGAGAAAGGTTTTAATCTAAATTGAATCTTATCTAAACCTTGTGTCCGCTTTAAGTTTTGAATTAATTATATTTAACTTCAATACATTAAGAAAGTGGGATCGGTTAGTCTGCGGTAGTATCTTAACGATGGCAAACAGTTCTCAAAGCTATGATAGAAATATCTGTAAACTTTAGGTCTATGTTAAATGCACTAAATAATAGAGACTGTTAGACTTCGACAACATCTTTTAGTAAGAGTACAATTCCAACCAAACCAATGACACTTTAAATGACATACCAACACTTGTCATATAACATTAAGACCATGGCTATTTAGTCATGTGATCACATGTAAATTCATCCACCAGTACATTCATCCACCAGTAAGCTTAAGTTAGCACATTCAGTGTGAAACAGATATGAAAGCTCACCGGGTATCACATAGAATATACCAAATGGCAGGTCGACGTTCACCTTAACATTAGTCGATCACCGTGTAACTACATTGGCTAGATACGAGTCCGTTGGCAAATCTACGTAATCCTTTTACCAATAATTCACATTGAATTTGCAATTCAAGATCCTCATCATAAACGATAAAGGAAGGTAAGTTCCATCACTACAAATGAGGCATATGCGCAAACAAAAGTCTATGTGCTATGCTAAAAGACTTCACACACACTTCTGTTCTCAAAAACGCCTCAAATTCTAAAACAAAAGAAAAATCCTCATTTTATATTCAGTACATCAACCTTTAATGAGGTAGTGCATTTTCAAAACATTTTTTGCCATAGTGCACTTTTATAGTTTATTGATGTTGCTAATGATACCTAACCTTTTACTACTATTATCGGTTACTGAAGCTACTGAACCATTAAAATGAATTAATAACATACTTTATAATATGAAATCACTGTTTTGTTACAGATTGACTTGGTTAGCGATTTGGGTTGTTATGATAACTTTCGCTGTCATCGCAGCGCTTTCTCTGTTCGAGAAGTACTTCTACAATTCAGTGGTTTATGAAGTGGAAAACACTGAAGATTCGAGGAATGCCACCATTCCTTCTCTAGCATTATGCTCGCGAGGAATAGAATGGAAACCAACGTAAGAGAATTTTAGTAAATTTTATCAATTTGTGACTTAATTGCTTTGTGTGAGAAATTAGATGTATAAAAGAAATGTTGTAATGGGTATAGAATAGTTTCTACTAAATCTTAGGAGTCTAGATTTATAGTACTGTTGTTGCGAAAGAAGCTAAGGAAATAGGCATGAAGCCCAAGGTTCAAATTTAAAGAAGATAAATTTTATACTATAGTTACATGATGTCTACTTAAGACCCAAGTAGGCACGTACGTTTTCACACACGTCTTGCACATTTCTATTTGGTGCTATAATATTTCTTCCTGTGCTTAAAAATTGATGGTAATATCATTATATTCAAATAATAGGTAAATAAAAAATATAAATGGCAATGTTATTTTTTTAATGTAAAGAAATAAGGAACTAACTAACACCCCTGTCAAGCGACCTTATATAGCAAGACTCGTGTCTCTCTCTGAGGTCATGGCCGCAGTAACTGCATGAACAACGAATGTTAAGAGGATAGAGAGCGGCAGTCCCCACCAGTTCACTCCTCCAAGAGCAACGTCAAAAACTGTTTCGCGATCTACCCGTGAAGTGAACACGCCTACTGGAGGATTAATAAAGAAATTAATAATCAACTGTACTTAGAGCAACAAGCAACAAAGAGAAACGAAATGACTCCAACATCGACTGACGACATTTGTAAGTAAACTAGGCTTGAATATGTGGTCGACTGGCAAGAAGTTTGAGCAGCATTTTTTTAGTGCACAGATATGGAATACTTAGGTTTAATTAAGCTATACATATAAAAGATAGTCAGAGAGAAGAATGATTTCAAAACACATTGACAACTCATATATTGAGTTTGCGTGTGGAATTTGGACTGGTATCGAGGTAATGAAGTAATTATTGGAATTCCAGTAGACAGGTGATTGTGAATGGAACACATATTTTGTTCTTTTACAACGTGCAGTGAAGTTGTCAAGAACGAAACTTAAAAAAGAAAATTCAAACTAGTAAACATCGAAATGTAGTAGGATTAGAACCATGTCAACAACTTATGAAAGATATACATCACATAGATATAGATAAAGTTTATACAAGATATATTGTTGTGTTTAATTTGTGTTGAGTGAAGATTCATACATGGATTCATATTATTGTATCTTTGATATCGAATAATACTCTACGAATATTATGTGGTGCAATAAACTAGCTGTAGTATGGGACATATATTATCTATCATAACCAGAATTACAACGTACCATTGCTAGTTGAACAAAATACTTTTGTTATATAAGTACAGATGCGCCAAAGTTTAGACAAATGAACCTTATTGAGTACTATATGGCTCTTCCAAAATATAATCTGCCCCAAGCTTCAGTTGTGGATCGTTGCGGTTCCACCTGAAATTTTGACGCATCTATCCAGGTAATTTTTGTACCCGAAAACCTAAAACTGGAATCCCATCCATCTCAAATTAAGTGTAACCTGGCCCAAAAATTATCTCGCATAGTCCAAACATTTGAGGAGCCAACTTATATTAGTTTGTTTGTGGTTCAGAAGTTAAATTAACCAGTCTGAATTGAGTACTTGAGAGCCAGAACGTGAACGTGACTACTAGAACTTTGAACGGACGCCCTTATCTCAGTTTTTCAGTGACCGCAAAGCTAAAGCTTTCTAATCCAGCAGCAGTATTCAATACTACTGACCCTAATAATACCTTGCATGGACCAAACATTTGGGGACTAGTTTCACGCTAATCCCTATTCTTTCGACACACCTATCTCTTTTGTTTGACAAAACTAAAACTAGCTACTAAAATCAGCTCAAATATAGCACCATCTGGCCAGTACAAGAAATAGCCTTTCGAAAGAGTCAGATTCGAAAAGTGCCAGTGCCCAACAGTAATTTGCACGTTTATATCTTACTTGCTTAAGCAGATATCAAACAGACCAAATTCAGTACCAGCTAGCCCAAGTAAAATATCGCATGTCCCAAATATTTGGGGCCAAATTTCATACATGCTGTTTTGCAGTGTGGCATTCACTTGCGACTCCAAAATTTGATGCAACTATTCCTTTGTTTGACTGACCCAAAATTTGAAAGCAGTAAGGACAACCTGCCCAAAATGTCAAATGAGTCGAAGAACCACTACTACTTGACCCATTTAATATCTCGTTTGTCGCAAGCCTTTCAGGAGGGAAAATTTTAGTCTGATTTTCTTTTTTACAGATATTTATTTTGTGTTGAGTAATCGAGAAGCAGAAACTTGCATGCACAACAAGCACTGTTTCACTACTATTTGAGATTTAGAAAAAATATTTATCCACAAAAAATATTCCATGATATTATAAAATAAAAGTCTTGTGTAAAAATTGTTTCTTTTGGCAAGCAGGACCTGCTCGCCAAAAGTGGATTAAGCAATTCTGGATTAAGTGGATTAAGCAATTTTGAATAAGTTTTCGATTTTGGGAATTTATGTTAGTTTCAATTGGTAAAACAATTTAATACTTAAAATGTCCTTCCTTGCTTTCGCGGTTACTGGCTTGTGTGTTGATACACAAATATTCACAACATTCGTAACTATTTTATTACACAACTGTGCTGGTACAAACACACGAGGTGTACCACATGATGCTAGTAATAATATTTACATAAGAATATGAGGCTGAAATGGCATTAAGTAGGATATTTAAATATTATTCTTTATTTTAAAATTCATTATTTGGGAGTAAGAAGTGCACAGTAAAACTATTTTTGGCGAAATTGATATATTGGGACCATCTATTATTTCTTTGAAGGTGCTTTATAACAAACTCTCATTCAGGAAAACAATAGGCAATGTGAAGTATGTGTCGTTGGGCATTCAAATGATTGTGACTTGCTTGTGGTTGGAGTATCAATCATCAATAGAGCATGAAGTGAGAGAGGCAAGTTCTGATCAAAACTAGAACAAAGATACGCAAAATAACAAAAGCATATTTATTTCAAATCGGTAGAGCAAATGTATGCACATGTGCAATAACGTAGAGACTCTCACAGCGTTGTATTCTTCAACCAACATTTAATAATTAGATCTCACACTATTGTGGACCCTCCCCTTCATCGCAGTCTCCCAGAGAACACCTGAAATAGAAACACATCTTGACATCTGGCACAAGTATCAGGTTGTACTTACCACCTGCCAGTACCCGGGATACGAAGGATAATCCAATTACAGAAACAGATGAAGAATTCCAATAAAAGTAGGTGTTTATTACACTGAAGGGGATATGGAGGATTACGTTGTTTTCACTGGCATTATATATATATATATATATATATATATATATATATA
>JAGDQP010001119.1:0-12174 GCA_022664845.1 Lepisma saccharinum
TGGCACCCATACATCAAGCTTCTTTTTGTATCCAGCCTTATGCAAATGGTTCCACACGGTTTTTGTGCAATGTTTATCTCTTGGGCAATCGAAGCAGTGCTTGCATGACGGTCGGACGAGACAATGTCCATTATTTTATCGACATGTTCCACACGTGGCCTTCCAGTCAAAATTACCGGAACGGAATCGACGAAATCAAAATTGCGCGTGATTGGCTGTTACAGTATCAGGACCATAAACACTATTCACATTTGCATCCGCCTGGCTTGCGTTTTCGCCTTTATCGAAGAAAAACTGTAAAATATAGCGTATTTTCTCTTTGCTAGTGTCCATTTTGACCCGCGCTCACACAACACTGAGTCAACTCATCACAACTATCTGAACAGTGTTTGTAGTAGGCAATCTCATCGTTTGAACGCCATTTCGTTGAACCCGATCGGACTTACACAACGCGAGATACAGATCACTGAAGCCATATATTGGCAAAATAATGGATTGCTTTTTACTACACCAGATATAATCAATCACACGATATCTTCATTCACAAATTAGAGGATCAACTATTCAATTCTTAGAATAGTAAGTCACAATGATCGCGATGACTGGACAGCCATGTCTCATGCCGAACATTCTTGCTTTCTCCCTCTCCTCAATCTTAGCTTCGCACATTATGAAATAAAACTGAATATCAGTAGATTCAAAAAGTATAGCCTATAACTTTTATAGAAGTTTAAATATGTTAAAAAAATATAACACAAAAATCAAAAGTTTCTACAGAAGTAAAAACATAATAGAAAACATTTTACAGGCATATTTTTCTTTAGCAGTTCGTACTAAGAAGTACGAAATAATTTTGTTTATGTATGGCTAAAGAGAAAAGCACGCGGAGCTATCTCATATACAGTCACTTTATATTTTCTTGAATTAGAACGCACCATCCTTTGCTTTCTAGTCATGGATAAACATAATTATTTTTTACATTTTAGTACGAATTGTTCAAGAAAAGTATGTCTTTAAGAAGATTTGTAATATTGTTTTGAGTTATTTCAGTATTCGGATACTTTTTGCAAAGCAAATATTTTGTGGCCCGAATTCTAAAGTGTTCTGCATCCAGACAAGCGTCACATCGTTGCAGGATAGTATTTATTTTAGGATAAAGAAGTTTATATATCAAATATGCTATTAAAATATTTAAACATATAGCAATATATGAAAGTAATAATAGAATATTGTATTGTCACTCAAGTTACGTCGCTCTGCAAACTTTCATCATTGTATGACGTCGGGAAATGAGTTAAATTAACGTTGTAAGGTTTGAGGACACCACGAACCATTCCGAACTAAAGAAAAGTTGGTAAAAAGCTTCTTTGTTTCACATATTCTCTTAAGTTTATCAAAAACTATTAGATTTAACGTAAAGATGAAGAGAAACAATATTGAAGCCCATTTAATTATGAAGAAAATAAAAAAAAGATTGTTTTTACAGACCTTGGACACATGAATCGATCATAGGTAACAGAGATAATCGCTCTGCCGTAAATATTGGCATTTTAAACCTTTGAGGGTGCTGGGAGCGAAAGTACTAGGATTATTTTTGGGATGTTTGTAAAAATGTTCTTCTAGTAGTAGTCTACGAATGGGGTAAAATAAGCTTTACCGTAATTATGTCCGATACAAAACCTTTATTGACAGGGATATACCAAATCTAGAACATTAAAAAAGAACACTCAATACTAAAGGAATACATATTTCCTGATTTAACAACTGCGTTATCTTTATCGAGAAACATTTACCTACAGAACGTGACGCTCATATTTTTTATATATATAATTTATATATATATATATGTATATATACATACAGTATTATCTTATGAATTCACAATGTCACCTGCAGTTAATGTAATTGCTCACTGCACAAAGCCTTAAATAAAACATTACCACACTTCATATAAAATATTCTCACATACTGCAATGAATTAGTATTAGTGAAACAATTAACTACAAAATGTTAACAATTATTTACACAGTTTAAAACCAAAATAGTATAAATAGATCTACTGACATCTTTTGTCATTTTCTGACTCCGATTATTAATTCTGTTAGACTCACTTTTAGACAAATGTTAATTTAGTTATGTTTATTTATAATCCAAAAAATAGTTTGTTTGAACAAAAATGTTCAATATCAAATAAAGTATTACTATGATTATAACTATAATTTATTCTTCTTGAATGTCATAATTATTATCATTCAGATAATACGCATATATCACCACTAACATAATAATCATCACTCATAATATCACACATCCAATTGTTTTTGTCTGAGGGTAAAATTTTGGTTTATTTAATTTATGTGTGTACTCAAAAGTATACTTGTGTATGAGCACAAACATTACTGATGATGGTGCGATGCCAAAAGGAAGTAAATCAATTTTTCAAAGTAATTGGGTTGAATGATAATTTAAAAAAAAATGTATTTCTATAATTTTAAAGCTCGCAAAGCCACTTGTGTTTACTATAATTAGGACGAAAGACGTCAGCTATTCTATAAATTTGCCTCTTTCCGTTGCTTTTTAATAATTGACTCTTATCTTAAAACTAAGTCTACCGAAAACTCTTTCTGACTTGTTCCGATTCGAGAGAGTACCATCCATATAATATAATTGGTGAACGAGAACAATAACGGATGCACTCAGAATCAGAATTTGTTAAGTCAGGTTTTGGAAGAAATGTTGTTAAGTGCACGAGAAATATCCTGCAATACAGGTCTACACTAGTACTAAATATTAAACAAATCAGACGACGCTAAGTCGGTTAAATGATATACCTGCCTTTGGGAAGGGAGTGTGAGTTTCGGAAGAGAAATTGTTGAGTCCAAATTTTTGGGGGCAGATTTTGTTAAGTCAAATTCGTTCCGCGTCTCCTCAATGAGCGGTGCTGCGACTTTGCCGCTAGAGAGCTTGCTGCATAGTGAAAATATGGCTTACGTCGAGAGAGATTCGAGTGACGATGTCACAAGTCAATATTTATCTAAGATAGTAGCTCTGAATATACCCCGTCTGGTGACTCCAAATATGTAAGGGAGTTAGGAGCAGCAAGTAGCAGCGACAGCGACTGTGAGGGTGCAACTTCCGCATCAGTTGGAAGTGTAGATCCAGCGGAACAAACGTATACCTCTCTATTCCGAAGCCACGGCCTTCTGGATTGTCAAAACCAAAATCTACATCATTGGTGAAATGAACACCACCGCCAGTGGAAGGAAGACATGAAGAGCTCCAGAAAAATGGAAACGTAAACGTAATTTGCGCAAGAAGTTAAAAGTAGCTGGCAAAGCGTACATAGGGTACAAGGCAACGTTGTGAGCCCGCGTGTGCAAATTCAAGATTTCCATTGTAGGTGTGGATGCGCAAAGAGGTTCTCAGAAGATCAGAAAGATAGAATATTTACCTACTTCAATGAACTGGGCAGTCACGAGCAGCAAAATATTTATCTTCAGGGGTGCCTTCTGCAAAAACCTTGCAAGACTCGTCGTCCTCGCAAGCCGGATGCCAAGAAGCGAGAATGTAATTATGAATACTACATGATATGTGGTGCTGTGCAAGTTAAAGTGTGTATGAAGGCATTTGCGTCACGCTGTCAAATATTGGTTATTTAATGACATATTTCAACATAATTTTCATTTAACATTTAGTTAACCAAGAAGAGATATTTTCGATGACTGCATGAAAATGGATGGACAATGTAATGCAGTACACTGACTTAACGTTTCACTCGTTTTATAAGAAAAGTTGTTTAGTCAAAGTTTCAAATTTTGGTCACAAACGTTCTGCATACCGATCGAAACGAACAAGCAGACGAAATTGCAGTTCATTGTATTAATGTCTTGGTATTTCAACACAGTTCTCTAAACGTCAACGCGCTCTCCTGTAAAATCTAGACGTAGTGACTTCGCAATTTCTGATTCTGAGTGCGTAGTTAGCTTTAATTTGTTCGAAATCCTTTGTTTTTTATGAAATAACTATAATACAATGTATGAACGCAACTGAAATGTCACTTGTTTTATAAGTTATAAAGGAAAGTTTGCTTGTTAGCAATACCCTTATTTTCTAACAGGTCTGTGAAGTGTGTCTCAAACTCCATTCGGAAGTTCTCGTAAATCGTTCTTCACTCGCCCAATTGTCTTACACAGGTTTTTCGCGTCCTACAATCATTAATATTCTCCCTCAAATTCTAATGTGTTTCCAACTATAATGTCACCTATAGAATTTCAAACATCATTGGATTCAACAATTCTTGCGATATCGCTTTCTTACACTACGTTCAATATTCCCCATTATTCACTACATCTGCTTTGTTTTCGTTCGTTAAGTAACGAGTCGCAGTTCTTCTTCAGCGTGTGCTGTCAATACCTTTTCAAAAACATTTCTGTTCAGCTGCCTTCGTAGCCTAGAGATAAAGCATAGACCTGTTATTGGGTGGGGTCCCGGATTTAATCTCTGTTTAGGATAACGTTTTCTCGGATTAAGTTTCAATTATAATGATATTAGTTATTACTAAATATATGTATTTTCAATATTTTACCTCGCTTGTTCTAGATTCAATTTCGTGGGCCACCTAGCTTTTTCCTTTAAAACATTTCTCATTAAAGTTATTTATAACTTATTCCTTCTAATTAAATATGAATTTCCAAAAATTTGACGAACTTTGAAATTATAAATAGCCCTACTTCGTACAAATGTCATGCAGAGCAGTTTTATAGAGTGGAGTCGGGTTGGTGATAGGTTAGACTACCTATCATTGCCAGGGCTTGAACTATTTACAATTCCTTACTTTAACAAGACCAACTACATTACCTCTTTCCCCCAAATGCCCCACTTTTATAATGTAGGTAACAAGAATGTCTTTTGAAACGTAACTGACATATTATTGGAACAAGAAACTGAAACTGTGATAGGTATACTGGAAAACTTTGGTAAGTTCTTCAATTTCTGAATCAGGGATTGAATTCTCTCTCGAGATGCTATTCATTTGTGAACGCTGAATTCTAATATATTCACATAAAACCATGACTCGAGTGTTGTAGCTCGTAAACAAGCTCTAGAAATTCTTAAGTTTATCTTTCTTCCTATTCCCTCGTATCAACACAAACCTACTTTTAATTTCCCATAATCTCTAAATGCTGTGTTCACTGTTCGTCTGTATTTCCTTACATCTGTTTATAATGTTTTGTTTTGAACATGTTGCCACTCATAGTTCTGTTGATAGTCAGCTTCAACATTAGTATCGACAGTGATATTCTCATTTTGTTCAATAGTGTGCCCTTGTCCCTGTTCAGAATGCATTGTAGTGCATTCGAATACTATATCATATCAGCATCGTACTTGCTTGTTTTCTTGTTATAATCTAATAAACGGAAATAAGTATAATAAATTTTAATGTTATTCAAACACAAACATTGAAATACTAGATGGCACACTTATTAAGTGAAGGTTTTGTGTTTATTTATTATCTCAAAATTAGAAAAGACGCCAAAGAAATATCTGGAAATAGATAAATTACAAAGGACATGTTACGTTCACTTCTGTAAGTAATGTATTGACATGAAGAATAACTTTATAAAATCTATCGTTATAACATCTCGTGTGAGAAATTACTTTTTAATAATTCGTATATTGGGATATACCCCAATACATCCATAGCAGATTTTAATATGGTTTGTAAACAAATGCATTTCCCATTAACTTCTCGCGCTGACCACCGAAAAACTTTTGATCAGTCTATATCATTCTTCAGACATTAAACTAGCTTTGTACATAGCTGTTTGTGGGGTTCATAAATGTGTTTGAAAAGAGCGAGCCATTTACGAAATGGAAGCTGTTTGGTATAATGTTTTATGATGTACGGACTTGTAATACATTAACATTGCAAATAAATATACAGTTTAATTTCAAATAAAATCATCAAAATCAGCCTTTTCAATGAAATATAATCAAACATTATATTTAAACCCATTCTCATACTCGGATGGTGCATATTCCCTTCTTGTTTGATAATTCGTTGAGAAGACCCTTCAAAGAGCTAAACAAGAAAACAAATCTAGAAGCTACGTTTCTTTCCTTTGGGCATCATATGTAAAAGTACAGATAACTCATGACCCCACTCTAGACAATATGAATAATTAATTTTGCTCGTGCAAATAATCTCGTCTCTCATTTGGCACTGATTTGACTAGAAATGGACAAAGTTCCTTTTTATCCTGTGATCTTCAAAGCAATTGCAGAAATTTAGGTCAACTGAATTGAGAATGCTTGATTTTGAATTGAATTGAAACCAAAAACGCTTTATTTATTGATAAAACCCATATATCAAGAATCTAGTACCATTCGCAAGAATACTGCCAACGTAAATGGTTGCGAGCTTTACAGTAAACACTTGTTTAGTCCATGGGTTAAGTGTTAAGGCGAGAATGTGGGGAGTTTGAAACGGAACTATGCGTGCCTACGTAAACATTTCAAGATATTGTAAAGTCTTGTCAATTGAATTAGGATAAACGGAAAGAAACAAAGTAGTGCGAACTGCAATATGAAAAGAGAAATAAGAGAAGAAGAATCTTCCTTCCCAAATCGATGAACGAATATTTAAGAAGTAGTATTAAAGTATGAGGAAATGTATAAAAGAAGCGTCTCAGAGAGAGAGGTTTAGAAGAAATTAGTTCAATTTGTAAAGGTATGGTTATGGTGGGTTATGGTAGAATATCAAAAATTTTGGAAAGTTGTAAATCCGTTTTAATATCTCGTAAAAAGAAACCAAGAATCCCAGACGCAAAATTCGATAAATGTAATAGATTCTTACAGAAATTATTCCTAATGTCTGACATAACACAAGTACAATTAGGTAAAATGCTATCGGTTCAAAAGTATAGAGATTTTAAACTAATGTCAAGGATTTAAATTACTTGAATAATATTTTTATTAAACGCACCATCCCAACATTCGACAGTGAAAAGAATACTGTTAATCTTCTTACAACTATTCAAGATATACGAGATTGCGACGCATAGGAGAAAATTTGCTACAGTTCGAGACAAATAATAAAGACTAATCTTAAAATTATTTTTGCAAGTGAATAGGAATTGATGTTCAATAATCAATATTTAATTAACAAGATTTTACTAATTCACTACCAATGGATAAATTTACACTACAAATGCTTTCCAGCTTCAGAATATTCACCAAGCAAAATTAATAATATTTCTTTACCATTTGATATAAGTTTTGCCTAACTAAACAGGTATATATCCTAGTAAAGAAATAAAAAACAGTCTATTTCGGGGCTGATTCAGTAAACTATCCCGATTAACGTTATCTAAACAAACAGTTCTTATCAGAGCTACTGTAATAAACAGTTCTTTTTCAGATCTACTATGACAAACAGTTTTTTTAGATATCAAATACGTGTTAATTTACTGTGATTCACCTGTGAATGTCAGTTCATACGGATTTATCATTGATGAATATTACTCAATAGTTTTTTTCATTTTCTTTGATTGAGAGGATTTCGATTTTATGCACAAGAATGCAATTGCAGATAAAATATATTTTTACAAAACAAACCTAGTATCTTGATAATGGACTGCTCATATTTCAAATGTATCTAAAAATAAACAGTACAAATAAATCACTTTATAATACACAAAAAATTTCAAAACACATTTACTACTCCACCAAAACATAAGTTACCATTTATTCGTATGATGTGATAAATGATGATGTAACTTTCATATCTGCTGTACGAACTTGTACTATTAGCACATGAATAATATAAAAATTCAAAATGAAAATGTACTAGCTACACTATTCTTTACGTGAGCGCTCAGTAACCTGTCTCTGCCTGACCAATATATTCCTAGGGACCATTTAGAAGTTGATGAAGAATTATCTAGAATAATATATTCTTTGGTTCGATATAAATTTTCTAGTAAGTTTAGAGTGTACCGCGTCCGGATTTACGCTTGTGTTTACCATACAAATCCTTTAAAATTGTGCAACTATTTCCTAAATGTTAATATACACGAAAACCTATCTATCATACTTTATGAGGATATACCCACGTTTTTATTATGTATATTTATAAACAAATTCAAGAGGCAATCGCAACCTATTCGTACTCTGGAAATAATTATTTCCGAAAATATTTACGTTTCCATTTTCCTTTCCGACAATACTTACGATAATTTGAACATTAAGTTCGATGCCATACTAAGTACACTTTAACTCCATATACGTTGTGAGTATACCAGGATATTCTTAAAATTACTTTACGCACATACGTTAGCACGTCCTACGTCAACATATATATTACACTCAAAAATGCTATCTCAGTTACTCGTCAATACTGTAATGAAAATAGAGTATAAGTGAAAAATATGCTCTTGGGAATAAAAGACAATTTCATTTCTCTCTTGGACTTCCTATCCAACACATTCGGTCGTTACGTTCACACCTTTCATACGTTTCGCACAGTATGGTATTTCTTATCTTTAGTTCCGTCCCTCATAGGTTTACAAATATCCTACACTTTATTTTCGGCACCGACAATCATTTAAAAATCAACATGGATACGTACTCTTTTTTCTATTATACGGCTTCGAGAATACATTTCTGATGAATAATTCTATATGTGGCAACACTACAGTCACTTCCCGTCGAAGAAGAAAAATAGAAACAATTTGTTAGAGGTTAGCGAAAAAAAAAATGTGAAAAACGTATTTCCCTGTAACCTTGTAGAGATCCATTTTCGGTTGGTCACAACATATCTTACTCTCTCCCCTTTTTTGTCTATCTTTTTTGTTTCGTGCTTTATCGTGATATTTTTTCGTCTTCGCCTAACTTCAAAGTGTTATTTGTCCAAAGATAAAAGTAGCCAAGCCACTTAGCACATCTTTTTCATTGTTAATTACCCGGATTTTATTCTTATTGTTTCTTCATTTTATTACTTAATATTTCTTTGCATATTTTATTGCGTTATTTCTTTAACAATTTTTCTTTGGTTTATAATCTTCAAAAACAAATTAAAAGATCTGATTCTTGATTTATTTTCGTCGAGAATTGTGGTGGTTAACCACACCCCTTTTTGCACCCTGATGTCTGATTTGATTCTCTTCTCTGATAGGCGCAGGCCAGTCAATAGTTAAAACATGGTCGTCGAGTAGGAAAAGCTGCACTAAGGAAAGATGTCTTTGAAAATTATGTACAAAGGAAATTTAAAATGCGGCACAATGTTTAAAAATTTCATTAATATATAAAGCAACAACCTATTATGATCGAAGATATACATTTTGATAAGCGGTATTCTTCAGATCCTTCATAGTAGAAGCTGAAAATTGAATTCTATAGTTCGCGTCTTGCATCGTCCGTAATGGATGCCCCTGTAAATATGCGACGAGAAGAATTTATGTAGTTAATCAGTGTGTGAGATGATATTTGTGATATGTGTGGTGCGCAGTGGGTTTTCTTGTTTTCCTCAAATAAAAATAAAATATATAGTTTGTGGTTCATAGATCCTTCTGCTTCAGTATCAGAGTGAATAAGTGCAACCTTCAGTATGTTAGTGATTTTTTGTTTTTGTGGTGGCATGTGTAAAGCGGTGATGTCCGCTTAATTTGGGAGACGCCGGGAGCCGGTTTTGCTATCAGGTACGTATGGTTAATGTCTTAAATTTCCTCTTTCTTTCTCTGAAACTCAAGTCGGTTTCACATATGTTTAGATGTCCAAATTACAGTACTTTAACATTAGTTCGAATGTTTTGAAAATTACACCTTGCACTGCACTATAGTTAATGCTACATTACAAATGCACGTTTTCTTGCCTTCTGAATTTTGTTTGCTTCTTTCGGAACCATATGTTTTTAAATTGCACGAGATATCTACCGTATGTCAGTTTTAGTAAACTAAGATTTAACGATTCACAATACTTTATTCCGATTACCAAAAAAGTTAAAAACTCCTCCGTTATTTTCCCAAACCGTAAGCTAGTCCGCATATAGAAATTCATACTGTATATCTACACCTAACCCAACCATAGTATATCTATGTTTGTATTGTCAGATCGGACATTAGGTTATGTTGAGTTAAAAATTGGAAAATTACATACGAATGCTTTTACAATGATTTTTGAAATATTAAGGAAAACTTCAGCCCAGTCGCTATATTTGTACATAAATTCCTTTGGAAGAAAGACATGTTACGCTTCAGTGATTGTGCAAATTTTGTTTAACTGGGCCAAAGTGTAGAATGTCTACCACATTTGGAAAGTAAAAGTTATCTATTTCTTTTAAATGTGTGTGAAATCTTGCCTTTGTTCTAAGGCATAGCGTTTCTGTAATCAAATTAATTTTCCTTTTGATCTGTGAAATTTATAGCGTTCTTAAATACGCGTTTTCATATTCTAAAGATTCTCTTCAGAAACTTTTTTTTTAATATTTTGAGATCAGTCTTTTAAATTACGTTTGTCATTGTTAAGTAAAACTAAAATTACATTTTTACCAGATATTTCTCGTGTAGGTATGTAGTTTACCATCACTGTGGTACTGCTGTAAGTTTCCGAACCTTCCGCTATTTCAGTCCGCAAGGTGTTAGTTCATGTGTATATGTAAAATAGCTCCAGATGAAATACATTTTGATATTTTGTTTCAGAGCTTCTGCAAACATTAGTGGATAGTCAAATCAGTTGTGCTTAGCTACATTTTCGTGATTAATGTTGACTAGTGAGCGGCTGTGTTGAGTCTTGTACATGCCTAGTTGCGTTAGGTGACTAGAATAGTATTATGTGTTTGGCTTTCCTGCGAGATGTTTTCGCCTGCGTCCCCCCCCCCCTTTTCGGATGCTTTTCTGGTCTTCTGCTTTGTGCCAGCTTTATGCGTTATAGCACTTCTTTTCGGGCTTCTTGCATACATGCTTCGTGGTTCTAGACTAGTGCGTGTTTTGTCTCCGATGGTCCGAGACTGAAGCAGGACACTGCTGGGTAGGTACCCGCCCTATCTTTAGGTTCGATAGCGGTTCTCCTTCTGTTATGTGCCCTCTGAGGGCGTAATGTACGCTTGTCTCCCAGGTAGGTTTGATCACATTATGTGAAGTTGTGGGTTAACCCCCTTTTTCTGCGAAAGGTTGCCACGTGCCCCGCTTGTTTGCTTTGTGTCTACCTGCTTTTGAGGAGAAAATCCCTGTATATAGAAAGATATAAACTAGGTTGGTCTACCAACTTAACCCACATTTTAATCCTTTTTGTGTTTTCCAACTAACGATCTGAATGTTTATGAGAAGTACTATAGAAAAATGGGAAGTAGGCAACATGATGGCAGCAAATACTCAATCAAAATAGCATTCACGGCTACCACAAGAAACGTTTGCTCACACGGCGCATGTGTAAAACTGTCAACTGAATCTATCCACCTCAGCATACGAAAAGTCTCTCCAATTTTCCTTGATTTCAATGAAATGACACAGAATACTAAACTTTTGTGGAACTTTGACGTGACTTTCTATCAACGTGTACATTTTTTTTAACGGTGTCTGCGTGTCGTAAATACGGTGTGTTGAATGGTAAATACTGGGGTTTAACATGTATCTCCCACCTTAATTAAAATGCAAACTAGTGTATATAGCATTCCACAATATTCCAGTCTAGCTCCAAACAGCTCTGCAAGGAATGTGATAACATGCCCTAGGGGTAAACAGAGCGAGAAAGATATGTAAAAGAAGAGATAGAAACATTAAAAATATGGAAAAAATTGAAATAGAAATAAACAATTAAACAAACACGAAAAATATCAATTAATTTATTGTTACATTCACTCTCCATAGACTAACTTGCACCCATAAACAGAAAGTTTACGTTTATAATACCAAATATCTGACAACATAGTATTCAGTTTATGAGTTAAAGTCTTGGGTGGCATTCAGTTTAGAAGGATGGGTACGATTCGCAATCCACACACCTAATATTTGATATGCAGTTGTACCTGCAATAGTTTATACTTATACAAGTGAATAGTCTCTGTTTGGTCTAATGAAAGAAAAGTTGAATTGACACATCAAAATATTTAGATAATGTAGAGATTAAACTCCGCACTCTTCATCTTTGTCGCTCTCTCTTTCTTCCTTTCATTCTCTC
>JAGDQP010001119.1:12274-41594 GCA_022664845.1 Lepisma saccharinum
CGTTTACCCTATGTATATCCGTCCAAAGAATTTTCTCCCTCTTGGAAAATCATCCATTTATTAAATTAAAAGCTTCAGGAATTAGTTTTTCCTCTTGTGGTATATTTCCTCTCGTTCCTCCACTACCCGGTTTCTTTACTTAAAAAGGAGACATGTTAGGATATTGGATGTATACATTATTCCTAGAAGCATTAACGGTGCTTTCAACTGTTTTAAAGGATTTGCTGGGTATTATATTTTCATAGCACTTCTGTCCAAAACTTCTAAGAATGGTTGAATCGATACACTTATAAAGATTTTGCTTAATAAAGGGAGATTTGTTAAATTTTATATGCGAAGGATTATTTTGGTTTATTTCAATTTGGGAAAGTCACTTATATTGCATTGTAATCTCATTTTCATTAATAATGAAAATGAAATAAATGTCACGTTCTTAGCGTGAAAATATGATTCTAATGGAGGATTTTTTTATCGCTTCTATTGAAGTGGTCTGAAAACGTTTAAACTAGATAAAATTCCACAAAAATAACATTGCGTTTCGTGTTAAATTATTATGTGTCTGGTTGTGAAATTGGATTAACAGGTTATGACAACAAATCTAATTTACAATAAAAAAAACGATTGCCATTTCATTTTGTTTTTAGTAAATCTCTTTAGAAATAACTCCCGGTATTAAATAGTATGAATAATTTTGATGTTGGTACAAGTCATGTCAAGTGTGGTTTGTACAGAACATTGGCGATTTCTCGGAATAGACGAACTAGACACTGTCTTCCGAAATTTTCCAATAATTTTGTATTCATTGTGAATGAACTTTGATTTGATTTGCAATTTTATCAACAAAATGTTACCCATTTGTTTTATTTTTAAAGTACAGACTATAATATAAAATTATTGTAAGAATTTATTAATTCTAATATTCAAGGAAATTGCAAATGTTGTCAATAGCTCCTAAAATATTGGTTTCTTGATTTCTTCATGCTGTACTCTAGCGACCTAAAGTAAAAGCATACGAAGAACGGAAGCTGAAAAGTTCAAGTAGACAGATGTTTCTGAAATTTTCTATCTTGAAATAGCTGGCGTACTTATGTGATATGGTGGCAATCAAGGGTTTTAAAGGCTGCTTCACATTGTTAGAGTTGCTATATACTTTGCAACTAGATACATCTATCCTCATACCGCTAAGGCATTATTTCCTCACAAACAGTGAATTGAAACATTTACGCTAGGGCACTGCTCAGTGCGAGATTTAAGTCATGTCCGAGAAATAGAGCGCGCTTCGAAGCAGAGCGCCTATGATGATATCTAGAGGTCCAAAGAAAGATTGCCCAAAGCCACAAAAGGGTGCGAGAATGTAGGAAAACGTTACATGCAATGCAGTGCGAACATGGACAGGAATCATGCGTCAAATTAGGACTTTGATGCAGTGTTACACGAACGTCAGTTGTCGTAATAAAGTAACACCGTAGAACACTTTGCTCACGAGGTAAATTGCCACGAGTTATACGCAAAATACTCGGGCAATTTTTTGAGCTACAGAAACGGCCGTATACAAACCGATTGCAGGACGTCCCGCTGTAAAATTAACACCAGCAGTTGTGAATAAGGTGCGTCGCAACTTCACGACAGATCTGACAATTTTTCTACGCACAGCTGTGAAACATCTGCCATCGACACTTAGTGACACAAATTAGGTTTAAGGTCACGAACACAGAAAACTGTTCAAGAGTAACAGCAGACCAAGAAGAACGTTCGAAATGAGACTTACGTTCTCAGGGATCTCTCTGATGTTCCAGGAAGGAAATTTTATCATCCCTCAGACCCTGCTGTTTTGCCATTTGACCACAAATTCAAGAGGAAGGCAAAGTTTCCGAAGCGTTACCTAGTTTTACTGGAGACAACTTCTTAGTAATATGTATTGCTATATGTGGCGCCTCCTATATTTTAAAAGGAACTTTTTTTTTTCATTTTCATGGAATTTGTGAGTTTTATGTATTTAAGTGGTCTTGGAAGTTACACCAATAGACATGAGATAATCTTAAAAATGTATGTACTGAACTAGAGTAGGCTAATTTATTTCTACTTTACTTTTCATTTAAGGGGCTTTAGTAATGCAGGAATTTAAAACAACAATACATCACGACAGGGATTGTGTTAGAATTTCAGTTTGGAGGGTTACGTCAAAATTAGCAGCATGTAAGTTGAGCTTTGCTGGGATGCTATCGATCTTTTACCATAAGGGTATCAAGATTTCGGGGATGCTTTTGAGAATTTGGATTTGTCGTTCTAACTTGCTTTTAACCTTAAGCCTAGGTTAGTCTTAGGTCTAAAAGATGGCAGTAATTAACGTGTACATCTTATTTACCATTATCTACGTCTTATATTTTATTCATTACAACGTCACATTTTTACATAATTGTTCTCTTAAAGAAAAAAAGAGAGGAACCTATGCAAATATAAATAAAGGAAGGAAATGCCGTAACGCATCTACTCTCCCAAAGGTTTCTCAGTGTTAGAACTTGATGAAGAACAAATGAAATTGCTGGAATACAATTTTCATGTCAATATGAGAAAACATTTCATCAATTTAATTTTACTACTTCAGCATATTTGAAAATCGTTTGTTTGTGAAAAGGAATTTTTTACAAGGAATCTGATATTCCGTTTCAGTTCAGTTGAGTTGAGTTTTATCTTGACAGGTAAATGATATGAAGTTCGGACGTATGTCCATGACTTCTATATGTATTGTGAATAATGACGTGTGAACTGATAATTTCAACCTTTCCATAGCGGATATTAAAATAATAGAAAAGACTTTGAGTTCTAAGGATTGTCACAACACAGTTTTCTTTCACTTTCTCTACAAATACATTAGCTAGCCTACTTTTCCCAACGTTTCGCAGCTTTACTATTAATCATTCCAAAGCTAATAACACTACGAAACTGTTTTATTTAATGTTGTAATGGCAAAAACGTTTCTTTCTTTGGCTGGGTAACTGTATGAGAATATAGCTTCGTAAGCTTCAGGCGCAAGTTCAATGTAGTAATAAAGAACAAATTTATCTTCCTCCACATGTCCATCATTTACGTACCAGATGTGGTCACAATGTTGTAAATAATGTAGCTGAGGTAAACTGGAAAAGCAGGAAAGAGTTAATTATCATTTTAAACGTGTTCTACAGAATGATGAGCAATGATATTGAACTATGTTTTTGCTGCGTCCAAATTTAAATCGAATACAAGACTTTCTGTTTACATGACATGTGTAATTACATGCAAGAAATGCGAAGAAACGTTTATAGTCTTTCAGTTCTAAAATCTTCGCATGTGCGGATTAGATGCCTGATGATTTTTAAATCAAATGGTACACAACGCCAGTGCCTACAATTTATTACAGTACATTCAAACAGCTTACTGAGCATACAATTTATTTTGCAATACAGATGTATAACATGGAATTGGAAGTCAGCAATTTTAAGAATGTGAGAAAGAGAGGTTGTAATTTTGCAGTAACACTAAACGTAAAAATTGAACTTTTTATTGTGGTACCCATGATTGTTTAGATACAGTGGCGAACCGAGGGTTCGGTTTAGAGGAGCGGTTCTTTGTCTCCAAGTTCTTTGGAGGGAACAGATTAACAGAAACAAAAACGAACTTAAAAGATTAACCCTCTGCCCGTCACTGATTCTAAAAAAATGCGGGTATATTATTCCACCTATTTTTCAGAGACAGTGATGGACCCATAGATTCATATTTCACTTTCGTTTTCGTTTCTATTAACCTGTTCCCTCCTGAGAACTGGGAGGCAAAGAACCACCCCTCTAAACCTAACCCTGGGTTCGCCACTGTCTATAAAATATTGTGCGTGCGAAATTGAAATGTTGTACTTACAGTTCAAAGGTACAGTTTTTAGGGAGTAATAGTTTACCATTCTCGGTCTAGAAAGCCGCTAATACATCTGCTTATGGCTACGTGGCGCGCAGTTCTGACCACACTGCCGTTACTCAGGTGGACGCAGTTCCACGAAGCGCGGACAGATGGCGTTGAGACAGGCTCAGGACCTATCCGTCTGTAACGCCGGTGATTATTATTTGTTATTTATTTTAATAGTTTACAACATGAATTCTTTTTGTAACCTTTAATTACAAAGGGCGTTCAAAAAGTTTTGCACTATGGGCCATAGCTTTTTTACTAGCAGCAATAGGAGCATCAAATGTTGTGTTTATGTACTATACTTGTGTCCTTTATGTATATACGCATGTTGCTCAATGTATTCTCCATCCGCTGTGACACATTTAGCGCACCGTTCTTTCAATGTCGTAAACGCACTTTGGTCACAAGGGAACAGAAAGCAAAGAGGAAGGAAATTTGTCTCGAACTCCAGAACATTCAGTGGTGACTTTCCACAATCCTTTAATGGCGTAATCACAGAAGATATTTCATGTGGATCCTGAGAGTAAAACACAGTCCATGGAATGGCATCATTCCGGTTCTCTGCGGAATAGAAAACCAAGTCTCACCAGATCAGTAGACAAATTAATGTCCATATTTTTCTGTGATCATCGTGGCGTAAACTTCATCGACTTTTTGGAACGTGACGCAACAATTAAGAGGGAGCTGTATTGTTTGTCACTGACAAAGCTGCAACGTGTTCTAAATATAGAGCCCGGAGCTCCAAAATAAAGTCAACAAACAGCGCCAAGATAATGTGAGGCCCCACTGTGTATATCACATACAACAAATATTCAGAAATATGAGGTGGAAAGTGGTCCATCAACTCCCTTATAGTCCGGACCTGGTCTCGTCCGATTTCTTTCTGTTTGGTCATCTGAAGACCCACCATCGTGGTAGGTAGTTTGCTAGTGGCCAAGAACCCATTGCGTGTGTGAAACAGTGGTGTAATAATCCGAGGTTTTGCCAAAGTGCATTTACAGCATTGAAAGAACGGTGCGATAAATGTGTCACATTGAATAACATACGTATGTACAGAAAAGACACAAGTACATGCATACAAAATGTCGCGGTCCTAGTGCTACTATTAAAAACGTTATGGCCCATAGTGCAAAACTTTTTGAAAGCCTTTATACATTACATTACCTTTAATTTTGTAGCCCAAATGCTTAAAAACAGGAATCCATATAATGTATGTTATCCGTCAAACTCAGCGGAGTGTTGAAAGCAAAAGGAAATACTGAAAACTTGGCAAGATAATAAGCGCCTCTGAGTACATAAAATTGCGTCTAACGGAAAAACAGTTAAGTGCATTTACCTACATCGTAAATAATCGTAGACGAGCAGTCTAGTCTCATTACATCTTCTGTTACCACATGTGAAAACATTTCTTCACTGCAGGTTAGATATTAAAATGATTACATTTTGTCCCTTGTAGTGTTGTGAATTAAAGGTATTTACTTTTTAAAAAAGATAAAAACATCGGTCGTTTTCATGTACTTTTCAACATGTCGGGTTTTATTTTTTCAGACAGTAAGTTTTTATTGCTTTACGCTGCAGTTAATCAATGTAATAAGAAGGATTAGAGTTTAAAATATTCAGATATTCATTCCACTTTACTATTGGTTTGTTTTCCTGCAGCCGTACAAGGCAAACACTGGGATTTATTGCTATGCGTGCTGTATCTTCACCCTGACAAGCCTGAGGAATTGGCTAATAACATGGACTGTAGCATTTTGTGCAGTTTGTAATGAAATACTAATAAACGTCTAGGAAACAGAAGAAATGTTTTGAATTATAGGAAGAATTTTAGTTCTTAAAGATAATACAACTACGAAGACATCTTTACTGTGAAATGAAAAACTATAAATTCTTACCGAAATATGCTCTCATTCTGTAGATAATAAGTTAATTTCTAATAGCTGTATTATTAATGGGATATATATATATATTTAATCATAATTACCGTTCTCAAAAATTAATTATCTGTAGCTCAAATTTCCGAAAAATAACTTGCTTTTATTGTGTATATATTTGGTTTTAATACTACATTGTGTTTCACTATAAACCCTGGGGGCATTGTTCCTTCATGCTCCAGTCTCCAAAACTCATCCCGTACTGTGAAAATATACATATCTACAGACAGTGGAACAACAAATGTTTTATTTTAAATGTTTATTAGGAAAGATGTATAAATCCTTAACGAATACTCTTGTAAACAAACAACTACATATATGTTTCTTCTAGTGAATTAGACTATTATCTGAATTGTATTTATGGATTTTAGACATTTAAGGATTAGGGCGAGATAGGGAGGGAAATAATGCGGGAAGGTGTCAGTTAGTGCCTACGTTGAAGGTACCATGGCAGCATTTGCCTTGTGTGACAGTAAAAAACTGAAAATATCTAAGTCAGGATTGTCGGCTGCTGGGAATGAGCCCATGACCCTCCGAATTTTAAGCTAACATTCTACCACTGACGTATAGGCGGATTTATAGGGAGTATGGGGGGTTTCCCACCAGTCATTTCAGAATGACGTGAAATATTTCATTCTCAAACATACCTTTTAAAGTAATTGCCCCCCCCCCCCCGGTCTCTCTTTACCGTCAGGTGTTTTGTTCTAATGAGTCTGTTGCAGTAGGGCTCTGAAAAGTATTATTTCAAATTATGTGACAACGTATTCACGTCCCGCGGTTCCGCCCGCTCTTTTAGAAAATAAACTAATAGCTATGGGCATCTAACTAATTGATTTAGTTTAAAAATAAGGTGGCAACGCTGATAACTGTGTGTTTGAGTACAAGAACAACCACAGCATTTTTCGATTGTACCGAATATATATATATATACTCAAAGTTTGGTGCGGATCCGTCGAGATGTATAGAAGTAATTGAAATATTTAATTTTAAAGATTGATTAGCAACACTGTCAAATGTGAACGTGAAGTTCCTCTATGACGTGCACCAGTACGTAAATCTCAATTTGGTGCTGATAGATTCAACAATATGGAAGCAATTAGAATTTTTTGTTTTTAAATTTATTGGCAACACTGACAACTATGGCACCTTGAGTCCCTGTCCCAGCCCCTAATGCACAACTACACAAAATGAAGTGTAAGTCATTGCGTACTTGTAGATTTGCATAAATAAAACATTTCTATCAGTTGTATATTAAAATATGTTGATGGCACTGGCAACTTCGGTAATTCAGGTTGAGGAAAGCCAAAACTTTCTCTTGTTGTGTAGAGTGATGTTTAAGCTAAGTTTGGGTCAGATGCGGTATGGATTTTCATTAATGACAACAAAGAGAACTCAGGAACCAGGATATACTTACAATTCTCGCATATACAAAAATAGATTTTTAGTCTTACAGCCTCTAAGGCTGAATTTATGTTGTATTTCTTCTTAATTACCGATATAAAAGTAATTCTTACTTAAACATTCGCTGGCAATATTAGCCTTAAAAATCGAAATTTAGAAAGATAACCATTTTTTTTAAGATAACGTTTAGAAAAAAGAAATAACTTTCCTCTATATACAACACTACCCCTCGACACTTTTCACTATCGATTACTCGAGAAATTACCTAAGGGAAGAAACTTTTAAAACGAGTAATTTTGTTTTCTAATTGCCAAAAGTGCATCTTTCACTGTTTAAATTAAAATTGAGATTTGTTTTCTTTAATTGGAGAAACTTTTCATAAATTTGTTAAAATAATAATCTACTTCTGTTTGATATCATTTTGCCTTTGGTCTGGAACTAAAGTTACTCATTCCCGTCGTTTCGTGGGCAATTTCTGAAATCTGAGAATGCTTTGAAAAGTGACGGTCATAGTTACCTCCTGCACCGTTGCCAAGAGAGAAAACAATTCTGGGAACTGTTACACATAACGTTCTCTACACGAATAGGTGCGCAATATTTGTATGTGTGTGTTCGGTAGACATACATACATACAGAGGGAGAGAGAGAGAGAGAGAGAGGTTGAGGAGAGGGAGAGAAAGTAAAGTAGAAGAGAGGGAGTAAACTGCTGTAAGCATCAAATAAACTGTACGAGGAACTCCATTTAATAGAGAGAAAGTTTGTGTCTGCTTGCATCCGTTCAAAAGCTTTAGAAAAGATTTGATGCTGCCAGGGACTTATGGGTTTAAGATTTAAGCTAAAGTTTAAATATATTCGTTGAAAAGACAAAGTTGAAGAGAAATAGTTTCCATGGAAATATACAGAGGCCAAACTCAAGTTGCTTGTCAAAAGATCTCCTCAAACATTTTTGAAAAATATTATTTCATTTGCTTTTGTTTTTTTCTTCCTTTAGAATTCTCCAACGTACATTTTTTAAAAGAATCTTGCACATTACGTCATATTAGATTATGTTTACGAGACATTAGACATATTATTTAAATTACAAAATAATATACTACAAACGATAAATACAATGAACGTATTTCCGAATATAATCTTAAATATAATTTGATAAGATATGAAATGTTTTTCAAAAAAATGTTTAATTTCTTTGTCAATCTTACAACCTAATTTGTTGTTAGGAAATTAGTAAACAAAGGAACAGCTGTCTAATATATCTAATCTTTATGTAAATATAAATGAAAATGCAATAGTTTTTCAAACGGACATTATAACTGTATTCTTATCTAGTTACAGTAACAATGTTACTCCTTTTATACATGTTATCATTTTGAAATAAACAAATTATAAAATTGTAAATAATATTATCCTTAAAATAATTTTGAACCAAGATTTTTATAACTTTCCAACCAAGCATTATTATAAAAATCCGTCCTAAAATGATACTTATGACGTAATGAAAATCTAAAGTAGTTAGTTTCAGCGTAATAGCGGAAAACGTTTTGAAGATGTAAGAATTTGAAATTAACTTGTGGCCTTGGTGTATTTCGGAACTAATTGATTGGTCCTTGGAGGGTAATGAAACAAGATTTTGAGTATAAATTATTTAAACCTTAAAAATCAAGGAATCTTATTTGTAAGAAATTTAAGGTACTCTTTAATTATATCGCATGAAAAAAAATGATTGAAAACTTTTAACCTTTAGTGATGAAACATTAGTCAAAACACAGAAATAAATACTTTAAAAAGGAAACAATAGAAATAAAGAAGTTAGGAAATCACTGTTTTTGACAAAGCTAATCATCTTCATATTCCTGGGAACATTGGCATTCACCGATGTAATCTTCAGAATCTTCCGATGCTTCCGTTGTTTCGAGAAATTTTTAAGTTAGGCTGTTTTGAGCTAAAAATTCTCTAAGTCCAACTTCGGATATCTTCGGAAACAGTAAACGAAAGATGCCAGGTGCAAGCCTTGAAAGGTAGAGTGATCCTTAGTAATTGGGAAAATATTGTGTACATTTTTTTCTTCTTTTAGTGAATAATACATGTTGAAATGTTACTAAGTGTAGAAAAAATGTTACATTCATTGAAATACGTAATGATACAGTATTTCTAAACTATGCATATATCTGATCAAGTGATGGCTTTGTCACCTACGTTGTCATACGTAAAAGGACATCTCCAATGAAAGCAAAGACAGCAGGCATTATGTCTTGCATTCATAGTACCATGAGTAAGACAAAGGAGAGAGAAACAACAGCATTTGAAACGGATATCAATGCAATTATTTTGGACACCAAATATCCAGTCATGTTTCTTCAGAAGGAGTTCTTTCAGAAAGAAGTAGATAGATGTTTTCATGTTAGCTCAGTAGTAGAGCGCGTGGCTTCTAATTCTGAGGTTCTGGGTTCGAATTCCGTTCTGGAAAATGTATTTTTATGTAATAATATATTCATCAAAGTATGAATAATTAGATAAAATAATAATAAGCAATTTTATTTGTATTCATACAAGCATTTCAGGACATAAGTAATTGCTATGTTTAAAATATAACATCAGAGAAGTGGTGGGTGTTCACAGAACATCGGTATATTATATGTGAATGCTAAATACAAATTAAGTTAATGCTGTTATATCCAAAGTCGGATCAAGGTGCCAGGCAGCAAATTCAGTATCGCCAAAGTTCATGATCCCCACGAACGATGAGTCACTGTTTTTCTGTTTTTCAATGAAAGATACTAACATGTTTTTCAATAAAGAAGACAGAAGTTATTTCCATGGGTGTCTGAAATACTTTTTTTTTCACTTGCTCTGCCTCTCTTCGTTGCAAATCCAATAATCTTATCATCGGAGGCAGGGAAGTTAGTATTGTCTTATTAACTAGTAGGAAAAATACTTGACCTGACCAGGGCTCGAACCCACGTTCGTTTAGTATTCAAAAGGTTTTAATCATGAAATACTTTTAAAGCTAGATAAATTTTGCCAAGATTTGTCGAATTAGAACGCTAGCGGTTTGAGTCGGGCTAAGTGGACCATGTTATACATCAGTGATTTTAGATAAGGAAGATTAGAATGTTTTATTTTACTAATAGTAAACAAACTTATTGTTTGAGTAAGGATTGATATTAATTTCCATCTATGCCGTTGTCTTCGAACAGAACAAGTCTGTGTGTGGATGCTTTTCCTAGGATTAAATCTACATTGTATATTTTATACGTGTAAAAGCAATATAACAATTTACTTTGTTAAAACAGCTTTGTTTATTGATGAAAATTTATTTATGAAATTTATTATTAGAATGAAATGTTAATAGCATTTCTCGTCACACTTTAAGCAAGAAACTGAAACATACGTAATTGGGTTATTCCATATCATCCAATTTTAGAAGAAAAAAAAATGGTTACATCAGCATGTTAAACAATTCAAGTATTTTTCGGATGTGGGTTCCTACATACCGGAAGATATGAGAACCACTTTTGAAAGAAATGTTATACCCTTATTTCTCGCGGGGTGACCAAACTACTAAAATGGCGGGAGGCGTTTTTTACTCCCATAGACATGTACGGAAAGCTGAATATCTAAATATCTAGAGGAGCTAGAAAGCTTAATCAAAAATCATTGTGTAGCTTTAGAAGTATACTTTGAACATATAGGATCACCTTCTCTCAGACTTGATTTCTTTATTCCAATAATTAGGCTGAGAAATAAATAACAAATTGTGTAAAATTTGATATTTAACAAATTTGTTGGGTTGAAGAAATTGAATAAAATTCTTCGTCAATAAAATACTTCTAGAAGTCAGAAATGGAACGTAGTAACACATACATTATATTGATTACAGAATTACTTTAAACCTGGAGTTGTGGAGGTTTGTTCTAAATTAGACAGAATTGCTCGAAAATAAATCTTCATAGCAAATACAACTACAATGAAACCCCTAGTTTTGCGCCAGGATTACTGTCACTTTGTTCAGATTCAGATAATCATCAACATTTTGCAGTTGTACTACTATTATCACCTGAAACTCGGTGTTTCCCAGTATACATGAATTAGACATTTTAAGTTTTTATTTACCCGTTTATTAGTAACGTGAAATATCACTACATTTGTTGTGGTAATAATAATGTAATGCAATATTTATTAATTTTCTACGAACAACATGGCGCCAATACAGCACAAAGTCATACAAGATACATATATATATGCAGATAGATATACATCTAAACAAGAAGGTATTAAATATTGAGGTTTGATAGCAATACAATTATTTTATGTAATGGTTGTTGATTAAACGTTTACACAAATACAATCTTTGTCAGAATCAGTCAATAATTTATGATGCCTTGTTCTGTAAAACCAAACAACTAATTCAAAATTTTCCCTCTATGCTGTAAATTTTAATTTTGTTTATAATTCTTAGGTCGGGATAGGGGATTCATTGTATTGAATTAATTTTTACATATGTTACAGAGCGTGAGTCAAATTACATTAGAAATACATGTGCCTTATTATGAATTGTTCACAAGTTTTCTAGAGAGGTCTGTAATTTTCCTTTTATTACCCTGTTCTCTTATAACCCCTTTCTCCCCTATAGAACTTTCATTATTTTTTTTCTCAGAGACTGGCAATAAACATTCCAGTTCTTCAAGCTATTTCAGTGTTTGAAACAATTCCCAGTCTCTGTAGGGAGAAAGACAAAACGAACATGGGAAATTATCGGGTACAAATTTGATTAAGATTTAAAAGAGAGAGACACGACTAAAATAAAAGAGTAATGAAGTATTACATCGCAGGTGAAAGTTGGAATGGAATGTCTACTTGAATTATCAATGAAGTAAAATGTAATTGTAAGATGAATATTTTGCCAAGTGTTTTAACGCTGATAGATGCAAACCGAATTGAATCCTCTGAAGTCTCCCTTTTACTCGTTCATTTTTTTGTCTTCGCTTTTTGTTAGATGGAGAATTCTATGTAAATATAGATTTCAGTGTGTGTAGGCAGACGTAATTCGATACTTTCAAATTTGCAGACTAAAGATTCAATTAAACCTTTTCACGCTACGATGGAAGTAGGAACTGGTGTAAAATACCGATAACCTTCGTCCACTTCAATGTGTGTAATTATCCTCGCCACATTCAAACACGCAAACTCAGAGACATAACTCTTTCTTCCCCGTCTCAATAAATCCTCTGCTGATTCTCTTCTGTCTGAGTAGTTCAGTTTAATCTCTTTATTAATTCCCTTGCTTTTGTATGCTGCAAGACCTTTCTCCAGATCTTAATAAATCTTTTGTATTTTCGAACTGTATTTCATTGAATCGAACTCGGATACGTTTTTGCAATAGCAGACTATTTGTCCTAAACAACTGTGCAAAACATATGAGTGTAAGTAAATGATTCCGCATATATATAACAGAAAATGTATTTTATTTATTTATCTGTAAAATAATATTTTATCTAAATAACTTTTATATATTAATTACTTCAAACTTGATTTAATTTTATATTTCAATTGTGTTAATGGGTTTTCCCCGAACTCTGTAATTTTCTGGAGATGATTATCATATAAAAATAAGAAAATAGTTCCTTCGAAGAAATTCCACATTATGCTTAGTTTCAGAGCTACAGGTGCATAAAGTTACGCGGCATCATCACACATGACGCCGCATTGCGACACATAACGTAAGTGGTATTGGCTTAGCGAACCACGCTGGACATGTTACCCGATATATTAAACAATGTTTATGAATGAGTCAGTGCCACATATGCAGGTTTCGCAACATAAGAATTGTATTCTCAAGCAATTCAATGGCATAATGATTTAATAGGTGTAAGCCCCTCTAAGCCACACTCGTCAATTATGAAGATTTCTTAAACAGATGTATTTAGTACTTTTTCGAACTTACTTGTCGAAAGATTCCATAATTTGTGATGATGCCGATAAAGTTGAGCATCTGTAGCTCCGAAATTTAGCGGATTTCGGAATGTCTTCACAGGAATTCTTCTCTTGGTGTGATGTCAATAATCGCCTCTTTATGGACGATCAGTTTAAAGTATTTTTCTTTCATTTGAGTACAACTAAGTGTTTCGTTGTTCCCCAAACTATTCCGTGGACGTCATTTTTTCTATAGGTAAGCTTTTAAATAAATGTCTAAATAGCTTTAACACTTGTATGATATTCACGTAAACTGATGGTTTTCTGATTTACCATAGAATTTTAACTACCTACTTTTTCTAATCCAGATTCTATATTATTCCAGTGGGTTGACCCTTGGCAAGTCTTCCGAAGTGATTCTGTTGGACCCCTGCTCTGGGGCACCACCCACAAATTCTCGAGGGCACCAACGAACTTCAAAATTTTACGGTCAAAATTCGATAGAAACTCTTCAAAACTAGCCTTATACTACCAACTTTGATATAAAACCGCCAAACTGAAAATTCTGCCGGAATCAACTACCAACTCATTCCTCCGAGCAGATTTACTTTCAATGAGTTTGCTTTTGCATATACTAGGATTGTTCATTAAGTTTCGCGTCCTAGGACATATCATTGTTTTATGCAATTTTATGATTGTTGATTCAAGTGAAACGTTGGAATATCTCCTTCTAAAGAATAACACAACTTTTCGATAGGGTCGCCACTCGTACTACACTAGTTTCTGCATTCCGTAAATATGTGGTCAGCTCTTGACGGCACGAGATCAGAGCTGTAAGGAGGGGGAGACAATATTGTAGAACTCCAGTTTTTCAATGAAGACGGGGAACCAACGAACCAACGTACACCATTTGTGATGCGATTCTGTGTTCCAAGAGATATGAAAGTAATTGCTATGCTCTTCCTCTGTTTGATGTGCCGAATCTGACGAATCATTTAATTAACACGTCACACTATCTCTCGAGTGAATGTAGTGGCGTCGCGTCCTCTGCGTAACTTGTCCTGCAAAGTGAAAGTGGCTGAATGGTTCTTATTTAAGATTTTTACCATTATCCTTTCTGCACTAAAGCCCATATAGTCTTCCTCATATACGGTACATATCCGACGATGTATATCGATAGGTGGAGCATCTTCCTCAAACATAAATTCAAAAACATCACAACGCTTTAACCGTACGTGAATGTAGTCTGACATTTTTCAAGCTAATGCTGCAATGTCAGTGCCACTACTTGCAACAGAATACACCATCTGATAACAGACTGTACAATCATAAACGTCTCTCACTTAATATAAAAGTTATGACTTGGGAGGTAAAGAAGTGTTGAACAAACAATGTAGAACGGAAATAGATGAATAAAAGAAAATAATTTACCCTTCATGTGGAATTTCTTTCAATAAGTCTCCCATCACCTGCCTGCCTTATCCTCCAGTGGATGGTTTTCAGTTAATCTCTCGACACAGTTCAGTGCAATCAGAGATGTTATCATCCTGGTTTCTCACGCAAGTTCAACATACGTATATAACTATCAGTAATGTAAGTTTCCGAAATGCATTGCTGTAAGATGTTTTTTTTCTTTCATCACTGACACCTTTCAATAGCAAATTATTGAAAAGAATTCCGCTTTTGAAATTACTAAGAGAAATAAACTCCAAGAGTTATTTAAGTACAAGGAATCATTTAAACATGAACTCAATATGAGACATAAATCTTTATTTACATTCTCACATTACTCTATGCGTTTCAGTTAGCTTGCTTTAAAATAACCTGGAAGAACCATTTCAGCATTCGTTTCTTAGTACAAAACCAGTGTGAACAGAAACAACTTACAAATGAAAAAGACCAAGCATTAAAATAACCAATGACACTTACAGGGCATCTAATGAAGAGTCTTACTTTGTATTGCAGAAATAAACTTTAAAGAGTAAACAAAACGTACTTAATTGCACATCATGTTTGGATTAAACTCTAGTCTTCAGAATCTGGTGCTTTTGGCAAATACTCTTACTTCAGGTACAGTGGAGAGAAAATGTATCTTTTAGGAAGAAGTCCATTTGGGCCAAGAGGCATCAACTGTGTTGACATATTCTTCCTTGATTGAAACTCACGCGTAGTACATTTTCAGCGTCGATAATGTGTTCCGTTCTTAGAAGCAACATATTGAGTTAGGACTATAATTATAAATCCCACGTAAGGCAATCTTCGATAAAAGGAGTGAAGCTCTGAAGGTTGTGGTCACTTTTACAAAATTTAGAGCATGATTTATATATTCGAGTAACTTGGAAACATAAGACTAGCATTAAATGAAGGGAAAGGGTGGAGCAAGTGTGGTTTAAGAGATAGCTGTTGCTGTGAAGTGGTAAATAGATTCTTGCCGCATATGGCAAAAGGTTCGTGAGAAGGATATGCATCGCGTTCGCATATAATTTAAAAAAGTACCAAATCTGGCTATAACTAACCCCTCAGGCGCTCGTTCGAGATACTATTCGTGTTTTTGTGGTAAAATACATGAAATTCATAACACAAAGTTTACAATGGGTATTCCTACCTATGGTGCCATCTTGATAAACTAGAGTGCGTATGTACTGAAATAATAATAAAAATATGAATATGCTTAACATTTTTTGATTGTTGGTTGTCGCTAGATATTTATAGAAATGCCTCTAAAGGGGAAAATAAATAACTTATAAGGATCGAAAAGAGTTATGAAAAAAGCAATAAAACGTCGATCTTCAACGCACCACCAACAACGGAACCGCAACCGAATGTTCAGTTGGGACAATAATTATAAATCCAATCTAATTTCATTTGTTTATGAAACGTTGGAGTTCGACTTCTTTCCATAAGAAAAGCTTAGGAGAAGAACAAACTCATTTATTACCAGTTGACCTTAATTTTATGTACAAAATAAGCATTAACCAAAACTTGTCAAGAGGCCACACGGTGACGCTACTTTACATTCCTTTATCGTCTTAAATACATGTCATCTTCAACGATGTTTAAAGAACAAAGTATACATGTTTTGAATCATGTAAAATGTGTTAGAGAAAGTAAGTCGCTACTATTTAAATTTGTGAACATAAAAGGATATTATTACAAATCTTTGAACGATGTCCAGCAAAGCATTTACTCTAATTAGTCTTGATAAGCTCAGTCAATCATTCCTGCTTAATTATTTCAAATTCCTTGTAATATTGTGGTGATTAGAACTTTTTATCATTCTACTTACATATAAAAAGAATAATACTAAGTTAAGTATATTTTACCGCAGTTATTTCTACTCATCTATAGTATTTTGAGAGTAATGTGTGTTGCCATTTTTTACAGAAATGACCATAATGTAGTCAAAAAATCGCATGATAAACATTGTTGTAGCCAGTCATCTAAGAATTATAACAAAACAAAAACCATGTCGTTACGTCTATTGGTTAGGACGATATAATACATTTTCTGAAAGTCTGTAAATGTGTAGTTACGGGAATAAAGGTGAAGCACAGGGGAAAGGTGTAGGAAGTTTTGAGAAAATGCACCTTTAGTAGTGATGTAACAACTGGCTAAAATTTAGTTTTACCCTAAGTATTGGCCACATTTGTCCTTAATTTCTTGGGCACACTCTGCTCTCCTGCACTACCTGCACTCTTTTCCACGAAGTTTGAACGATGTCTAGAGAGTTTTCTGGGAATAACTCACTCAGATTGCAATGGACTATGCCCTTATTAACAACATTGAGCGACGCTGTAAGACGTACAGAGATACCCGTTAATATAGTTTCTCCTATAGGACCTGCAGGGGTGGGACGTTTTGAACCTTAACTTCACACAATTAAACTTCGGTTCATTGTGCAACCAATTTTCAGCTATTAGTTCTTTCCTGATAAATTTGATGCAAGTATCAGTGTGACTGAACACTGCACTGAAATCTGTTTCTTTCTATCAGGCTTAGATTTTGAGAAATAGGCGAACCAATAATGTGATATACAAGTGGCAGAAATGTACTAATCATGTTAAATAAATATAGCAGTGACTTGTATGAGGATGTGGTTAACGCCAAATCGTGTGTAGAGCGAATAGCATTGAGGTCAGTGTGCCCCTTAACCAGTCTCGAAGGTTATCAGCACATGATTTGCAGACCAACTGTGGGGTCTACGTTTCGTCTCTATCAACCTTACAAGAAAACCGTTAATAAGATTATAAAGAAGCCTACCTTGACAATTCGCTAGGAAAATCAAGGTCATACGAAAAGACGATACACAGAAAAAATAGCTGCCCAATTTAACTAAAAGGTCCCGAGATAGGAACTGGATATTCTTACGCTAATAATGAGTGGGAAGTGTACAAGAAGTGTATCTTTCATAATACATTTTTACAAATTCACCTCTGATTCATTTCCGGCATGGAATAATACATTTGCAAGTTGTAGCATCCCCCTGACACCACAGAACTCCATCTCTACAATCCAGTGGTATAAACTTAAAGTAGGGAAGTGGCCCAATATGTTTGAAACTGCCCCTTTTTCTAATCAGTGCTCGTTTTTCTCAAAATTGAAGGAAATGGATTATGAAATGAAACATACAGGGAAAGAAGGTGGATCTCTAACTTTTCGTAAAACGCATTTTAAATTATCACTCTTCCATTTACTGCCATCCTTTTAATATTTTAAAAAAGTCGCCATTTCTTGTGGATTATTTGCACTTTCGAATTGAAATTTCCAGCTATTAGCTGTATTGGCATTACCAGTGTAAGCTCATTTAGTTTAAATGGATATCTCCCTTCTTACCCTTTATTTTTCAAATTCATGTCATACCAAGTTCTCTACATATTATAGTTGATGCATTAAATGATGTATAGAAGACAAAACAATAATAATTGCAATATAATTCATTTTGCATTACATCTATTTCCAACGACATCTATTTTTCAATTTCTAATGTCACCATTTTGTCATTCACTCTAATATACTGCGCTACCATCAGCAAACGAGTGTGCAACAATCAATCGCTCTGTTGTTACATCAACAGAATGTAGCATCCCTTTAATCTGCAGCTTTAGCAGCATCTCCATGCAAAAATCATCTCGATTGACAATTTGAGTTCTACGAAGGCTGTCTCTGCCTATTGAAATTTGACTCTGATAATTCACATTGGACAGATCCAAATAGAGTGTTAGGTAAAGGTAAGCTTATGATATGATAGAGTGAATTAGTCTATCTTTCATTGACATAACATTAGCTGCTGAGGAACACCTGAAGTTATTGCTTGAAGGGCTTTTCCCCGTCCTTTCTTGCAGACAATTTTATATCTTCACAGTTCTCACAATCTGTTGGATCATCAGCACACTATGAGTGCATTTTGAATCCGTGTCTTTAGGCCGATGAATTCATTTTGAAGGCAATCATCAATGCCGTAAAGATCTGTGATATTAATTATATAATAAAGCATATATTTCCTGCTTGTGACTCTATCGTGACTGATACTTTAAGAAATGTTCAGCTACCGATGATTACGTTTGCCCACTCAGCAACATGAACAGTACACTGAAAATATCATCGAATTGCAAGAAAAAAGAAAACATGAGTATAAAAAAAAATATCGTAACTTTTCACTGGTTAAAATTGGGCAAATAGTAAAATGTTATTCTGGTTTCATATATTGGATAATCAAATTTCCACATACATTTTTTAGTTGAATTGATGATGGCAGTAGGGAATTATTTTCCAATCAACTAGTTCCCACTAGAGATAATTGTATAAAATAGTACTTTCCCTATTTGCCTTGTGTCGAACAGCGTCAACTTTGAAAATATCATCTAAATCAAAAACGGGAATTAAAATGACGTCATTACTAACAATCTCATCGTTTGTTATCAAGCTTTAAGGGATTAGAAGTTTATAAAATGAGAACATTTTTATTTACAATTCATGTAAATATATCAGTATAAAAAAAACCTTCAAGGTAAAGACAAGAGTGACGCAAGAATTCTACTCACAACAGAAGTGATATCCATTTTGCGAGTTACTTTCTTTGGCTCACTATGACGGAAGTGTTTCTTTTGTAATAAAATTAGGAAATTTAGTATCCTTCCGCCATAGTGATACAAAGAAAAACAACTCGTAAAATGGATATCACTTCTTTTGTGAGTAGAATTCTTGTGTCATTCTTGTCTTTACCCCGAAGGGTTTTTTCATACTGATATCACTTATTTTGTAAGGCTGCCTATTAAACAAAGTGCGTACAAAGTCTTCATCAAAAGGCCGATTTTGGGACGTATCTAGAAAACGGTAACTCCTAATAACAAAATAAGCTTCGATTTACCCCAACTTGTTGGAACTCGAAATTGACACCCAAAACCCCTTTTACCAACCACTTTGCGCTAAACCAAATAGACAGAGTTGACAGAGGTCCTTTTCTACCATTGGGCAAAATTCTGTAATTGGGCAAAAAAGGTCATAACGTTTAAACCCCTTCACCGATTTTGACGTGTGATTCACCGTTTGAAGGTATTGAAGCGTAGTTTACGATTACGCAAGTTTCGGCCGCCTATATGGTCTGTGGTAAGTGCTATTACCAGAAATGTGATTTTTTTTTCAAAGCGTCTTTTGGGCTCCCAGGGAGGTCCTACCGATCCATTTTTTGGTGTATTATATAGTATGGCAAAGAGGTTTCAAATACAACTTCAAGCATCAAAATCGGGCTTACAGTTTGCCAGATCCGAAATTAGCTGTATAAATGTGATTGCTGGTAACTGACTCGTTGCTTAGCATCACTCGAAGAACAACCGTTCTTTGTGATTACGAATAAATTACTGCTCTAACGTTATTGTCAAGTCAATCTCTCTATTGCAGTTCGGTATGAGTTCTATTTCAGTAAATGTTGGCCAACTGTTACATAGTAAATGAAATAGTATTCTTTCAGTAACTGGAGACAATGAAAGAATAATGTATTACATAATAATATTCGCCATTCTAACAGTGAAACTAATTGTTCAAGATTTAGCAATACATTAAAGAAAAGAGTAAAGTATCCATATATTAATGAATATTACAAGAAACTAAAAGCTGTTTTAGATGATATACTTTTAAATATAATGTAGGGCCTAAGATTTTAACAAATTTGACGGGAAGCTCAGCAGTACTTAAAATGCATATCTGATTGGAAAATAGCACTCAATAAAGCTCTTATGATGTATGAAACACTTGTAAAGGATACTCATTTACTCAGGTCTATTTTTAATAATTTAACATCAATTTCATCCTATCAATTTCCTTTGACAAATTATAAAGACTTGAAGTTGCGAATATATTTTGTTCTAGTTAGCGCACTCGTATGAACGTCATTGAACAAGAGATCGGTCTATCTGTCCTCCTCGACATCTCAGTAACTACAAGTCCGACATAAATGAGTTATGCACCGTTAGAGTATAAAACGTAATTTGTTTACTACTGTATCCAAAATAAACTTTTTATTACAATTTGTTTACCTCATTGGTCATCAACGGGCGCCTGACCCATTACTGGTAAGGTCACCCTAGAGATTTCGAATAAAAAAAAATGGGAGTAAAGCTAAAAGTTGTTCTACTATGTAGTGGTTTACGTGTCATGGGCGGGAACATGGAGTGTTTCATCTTCATCGCGTGTAATGACAAATATTAACTGGACAAACTAGCCCCCTTTCTCTCTTTCTTGACATTATTTCAGCAAATTTTATAACAAGATAAGCAAAATTCATAACACGAAGTGACGCCATTAGTGTTTCCCCATGCTGCCATGTTTGTATCTGTTGATCAACTCCAGCACATGTGGTATAAAGCGTACATATGGTAAAATATGGTTCAACATCTGGCTAATCTAACCTGCAACTTATCTATATTTCAGATGCGTTCAATTCTGAATGTGGTGAAAAATCAATGGGTTATGCGCGTACTTGAACACACATACACTATTGAATAATGTGTCCTTCCACTTATGTTCTTCCTTGATGTTTCACCACTTTCTCCATTGAACGCATCCGAAATTATGAAAATAAAACTGATACTACATTTATCACCATATAGCAGAAGAAGCTAATGTAAGTAATTTTGTGTAATATTTCGTTTCACCGTTATCCGTTAACCTTTCTTTGCGTTTTCCAACTGTAGTACCTTAAATGATGACGATTCTCAGGATAGGATAAGCCCACGCTATTCACAGCACGAAAATAGAATGCTTGCCATGTTTCGAAGAGAGCAATCAGGAATAGTTTATCATCCACGCAACGTATATCCACATTTAGCTCTACACCAAATAACATCAAATTTCGGATATAGTAATAACATCAAATTTCGCCCAGTAAGATGTCTACTACCAAAGTATCCTTTGTACTCAATCTCTAAGATTTAAAACTCTATGGGATGGGATTATAGTTTACTAATATTACTTGCATGAAATAGTTGCAAAATTAATTATAATACATCTGTATATCCAATGTTAGAATTGAATTGAAGTTTTATTTATGGCCTTTAGGCTCAGGCCGGGATAAAGGAGGGGAAAGGATATTGGAAACTGTCGATCAGAGCCTATGCTGAAGGCGCCATCCTAACATTGTCCTGGTGTGACTGAGGAAAAACACTGGAAGAACCTTAGACAGGATGGTCGGCCTCTGAAATCGAACCCACGACCTCCCGGAAGCTAGGCCAATGCTCTACCACTGAGTCATGGCGGCTCCGTATCCAGAGTTCGATATGCGCAGGTTTTTTTTTTTTTTTTTTTTTTTTTAAAGAAATCCCGAATTGTGAAGATGTTTCTGAAATTAGAGTCGGGGCAGATATTTGCAGACAGACTGAAATACCAGCTAAGCCCCTCCAAACCGAACATTACTCTTTGCCCAGAGAAAGTATTTTTATACTCTCTGGAAAGCGTATGTTTAATTACATCGTAAAGTTCTTGCATTCCGAAGACCAGCATAAAGCGTGATACAGTGTAGTAATTTTGAAATTCTGGATAGGAATTCATAAAGAACGGAGATAGTGTTCTTCTCCTCACAAATTTAAGGCACAAATGGAGAGTAAAGAAACTACATTCTTTGAGTCACGTTTTTGTTAGAACTCATAGAGATAGTATGTAAAAGTTAGAACTACATCGGCCTTTGGATGAATAAGGGAAAGTAGAGATGAGAAAAATAAAACGTTTTGACTTTTGACAAGCTTTTGAATATCACACAGAGCGGAGGAAGGCATTCATTTGTATTTTTTCTTTCTGCAGTCTGCAAGTTACAACCACGCATACGCACTCTGTTTCAACAGCGTTGCCAAGTGATTTTGATCACCAGGCAAGCTACTAATTAATCGCGAGTTAAGCAAGCGACGAAGTAAGTAGCTTCCGTTCCTGAATAGCAAACATTAGTACGGTGTTAACACAATACTAACTAGTCGTACGATTATCTACTGACTAGCGACGTCTTTGTGAATACGGCTGTTTATTGCTGGTTTCTTTCCAATTCCAACTGTATTAACTGTTATTTTCCGCTTTCAAAAGCTGCCAAGCAAGAAGAATTGTTCAAAGTTTGGATGTTATTTGGTTAGAAGGCAAACTGTTAATAGTATGGAAATTATGCATGTTAGTTAAAGACTAAGAGCAGCGTAGAAGAGCCATGATAATAAAAGTACATCAAAATATTTGAACGATTAAAGCAAAATAATCCATATGTCCTTGTACCTTCTAGTTGGCCATAGTCAACACATATGACAATATCCTGTCCTATCCAAAATTCACCGTTAAAATGATCTCAAGTTTTCGTCCTCTTAATGTCAATTTTATCTCATTTTCCGTCCAAACATTCCTACCCAGCAGTTGTGGGGCGAATGCATATGGGTATTCTGATTGTTTTCACACAAATCTGATTGAAACATACTTGGTCTGATACAACGTCATGATGTTTATAAAATGATTGCCAAAACTTAAAGAGCTATGGACCAGTAAGTTATGACCAATGGTCATAAGTAGAATAGGGGCAATTGACCACACCTTATGCTCGAAGTTTGTGTGACAGGAATGCCTGGGAACCTCTTAATGTTATTAACTTTGGGTCGGGGCATTCCTGTACCAGATGGCGTAAATAGAAATATCCCAGGATAGAGAATTAAAAATTATAAGCCTTCTTCCCATGGAAAGTTCATGAATTTACGGGATTTTAACTCCACGCCAGAGGTTTTCCTTTTCCTTTTACTAGGTTTATGTAGAACTTATATCTCGAAAGTGATCATCAGTGGTTCAGATAGGTTTGCAAATCATCGTGATTTTCGGCGCTAAGTACCGCTTATTATCCAGCGCATTAACAAAGGGCAGTTTATTTTATTTGTTAAAATACAATCATATGTTGCATTATACATTTTCCTTGCTACTAGCATTTGGAATATTCATAGCTTTTTCTCTTCATTTATATATGAGTTAGATTTGAGGGAGCTATCAAAATTAACAATAAAATAACAGTCGACGTCTACTAAGTAATGACAATGCAGTGGATGTCCAAAGACATTATAGAAAATAAACATTTTAAAATATATCAAAATAGAAACATTACGAAGTAATTAACACTACTATAACTTTTAAAAACCTCCACCACTTGAACCCATTTTTTCGAAAAATGTAACATGACACCTTTATCTCTAACCGCTTCAATTCTCTCAGACTTGTAATACAGAGTAGCAGAATTACAAAGTTGATGTTTTCATGTCACAGGTTGTTTTGTGATCAACATGATGACAAATTAAGGATATTTTAATTCTAGCTGATTACGCAGAGTTGCCTGGAAGGAACGAATTGTATCTATGCCATTTTGGAGATTTAATTTTAATCCTTGATCATCCCCTATGCCGATGAGTACTGAACTTGGAGTTAAAGGGTATAGGAAGTGTCACTATTTATCACAGCGACCCGGAAAACTATGGATAATCGTTTTATCAGTCGACTTATATCAGTCGTCTTCGATTATTTTTACATGTTACCCCTTCCCAACATCATCATTAGCTGTTCTATGGATGTCTAACGTCCACAGTACTTTTTCCGAAATTATATGTGATATGTGTACTAAGTTAGGCTGAAATTGCTCAAGCTGTTCCAGAGGTATGATGGAACATACATACACACATACATCAATTTTTATCAAACATTCATGGAAGACTGGGAAAGACCATTAAAGTGTCAATATTCTACGACCAAGTGTGTGTTAACGGTTGAAAGCATTATTTTCTAACATATCACCAGTCAACACTTTTGGGTCAGGTATGAATTCTATGAATTAAAAGATAATAGAAAGGTTTAATGTTGAAATGTTTTCTGAAGATTTTGCGGAAATCATTCCAAGTTACTAAACATCTAAATTTTGGGTTTCGGCCGACGTTACTTTGCTGTATACCTCTTAATGGGTTAAATGTCAGATTATCAAGAAATATGTTTAACAAATTTATATTTTATTAAATGTCTTAAAGTACAAATATGTAGGAGGATATTTCCAACAATAATTCCTCTAGACAAAGAAGTGGCTTTTAACAGATTAAACGAAAAGTTACGGGCAATGTAAACATATTTAGCTAAACTAACTCATTTCGCCAAATGACCGTGAGCAAGTTTCAGAGAAACTTACCTTAAAATATTTCTTCTCTCTCTTAATGATTATCCTTTCTTCTCTTTTATAAGATGATCCCTTTTATTTCAAAGTAAGTGCAAACCAGGAATTGTTTCTTAAGTGAAGATTTACATCTACTCGAATTCATACTTACGCACATAGTTCCGCCTCCTGAAACTAAGATATGATTAGTTTTATATAAATTTGATGTCCGGCGCAAATGAATTGTTTAACTCGTGAACTTGACTAGATTGGATGGTTTAACTTAAGATAATAAATGAAATAACTAGATTTTCACTCTAAACTGCAGGTTCATTGCTTACGAAGTTAACTTTAACCAAATGAAATGCAAATTACATCGGTTCACCTTGATCAGGGGACATTCAAGTCATAAATCTGTTCCTGGGCAGAAAAAAGTAATGTGTAATACATTGTTGTGTTTAAGTGAGAATGGCGTGTGTGTACTAAATTTCTATATAACTTATGTCATTATGCCTTGGACATGACTATATTACTTTGGAAATTCTCTAAGGTAGATATTGAAAGGGTGTCGATCGTTGTAGGTTTACTAACAAACAAACATATTGATGGAACATCAAAGAATTATATAGGTTTTTCTTCCGTCATGATTACAATGTCAAATTCTGCATGCAAATTTTGGCAACTTTACCTTGGGAGAAATCTATTACATATATAAAAATAAATTTCTGTCTATGGAAAGTGACAACATTTGGAAATATAATTATGTTCTTAAATTGCTGAAAGAAATTGAAGGTAAATATACAGCAATGGGTATTGTGTGGAAGACGCTACCTGTTGGAGAGTACGTTCATTATGTCCGCTATCTTTGAAGTCCGCCATCTTGAATCTCGATTAATTTTCTTCGATACCATGTGGGTTGTGTAATATGTCATTCTCAGCTAGACGTAGAAATACGTATTTTACGAGAAATACGTTTACACAGTTCTGCAGAAAATATATCATTGTAAGATATATGCCACTTCTATATGGGTAATGATGCAATGGCCTGAAAACATAAATCTCGTTCTGAAATGGAAGATATGAAACCCAAATAGCCCCTAATTTTGAATTATCTTTTATGTGCCAAGAGTTGTTTTGATATTAACAAATAGTTAATTATTGGTCACGTTCGCTGAAATTCTATCACAATACAGATGTGAACTGCATTAAAATTGTTATTATTAATATCATAACCACGCTCTCCAACGTTTGATTTCGCAGCTGTAACCTGTACTTCAGGATGATGATATCTTTAATAATTAACAAATCAAAACTAACATTTACCAAAATATATATCTGGTTATATTTTTTTTAAATATATGAGATGTTTTCTATCTAAGGTTCAAAGAATTCGCGGACACATTTCATTCTCTAATTTAATTTAATGAATAAACGGAATTTGCTCTCATGCTGAATCTTATGTTAGTTAAGTTAGTTACACATCCATCTCCTCGACAGAAATCTCCTACCCACTCACCAAGCAGGCTTTCGACCCGGCTACAGTATCCAGGACCAACTTCTACGACTCTCCACCCATATCACAAATCACTTCCACACCTGCAAACCATCATGCCTAGTTCTATTTGATTTAGAAAATGTCTTCGATAAAGTTTGGCACCATGCACTTATCTGGAAACTACTGAAATTTCATCTACCTATTGCATACATCCTTTACATCTACAATTTCCTTGCTGAACGTATCGCCTACATTACCATCAATCGTACCACCTCCTTCCCTATCTTTCTTCACACAGGAGTCCCTCAAGGGTCAGCACTCTCCCCTTTACTCTATATTCTATATTGTACCGATCTTCCGCCATTGCCAGAGAATGTTCAACTCTACCAGTACCCAGACTACACCGCCTTGTTAGCTACTGCTCAAACCATAAACCAAATCAACCGAAACATGCAAGCGGAAATATACTTATTCTGTAAGTGGTGTTCTACATGTAGGCTTACTATCAATCCAACTAAAACACAAGCTATAGTATGTTTAGCACCCAAACAACGCTCACGGGTACACCATAATCCATCTAAACTACATCTCATAGTACAACAGACCAGAATCAAACCAACTCATACAGTCAAATATCTTGGAATCATCTTTGACTATCACCTAACTTGGAAGCCTCATTTCAAACAAATCACAACCAAGGCATACAACCGTTTGAACCTATTCAAAAGACTTACTGGCACAACTTGGGGATTATCACCAACAACTATAATCAGTACTTACAAAGCATTTCTCAGACCAGTCTTAACTTACGGACATACAGCCTGGATCGCAGCATCTTCATCTTATTATAGTAAACTCAAAATATCTTGAACGCCATGCATTCCGTATAGCATAAAGTATTAAACTACCAAGCCCAACAGCAGACTTGTACGCCAGAGTTACCATACCAAATATTCTGTTCCATATCGAAACCTTACGTACACGCTACATTACCAACCGCTATAACGCTAAGCATCCATTGCTTTTAGACACAATAGACCATAGTAAAACTTACAATCAACAATATCCCTTGCTAATTCCAAACCCACTTTCACATCTGCTCAGCATATATCTCGCAAATCTTCCTGATGATCATGAAGACCTCTTACAGCTCACTGCTCTCTCCGACCCAGATCCACCAGATTTCACACTTCCATCATTTCCACGGTGAAAATCCATTAACTATTAATAGGGCTCATCTTGTCTCTCATTATTGCCCCGTGCCGCCTCGGGGACAGAAGATAACACGCATTTGTCTAAACTAACATTCCCACTATTGTGATTGTGGCGTGTAAGGACTTCATGAATTAATTCATCATTTACTCATTTTTACATTTCTTTTCTCTTTTCATAGTTCCCTATAGTCTCCCAATCGAATGATTATGATGTAAAATCGTAATGATCGCAGGTTTATTACTAAATAAATAATAACAAAGGTCCCAGAAAACCCCATAGCCCAACTCCAATTCCCTCAACCAGTTATTAAGGAAAACCTCTTCCCAGAAAAAGGGCGTAACCCTTTCAATGGGTATGTGTAATGGCTTCACCATGGTAAATTAAATATAAAAAAATATAAACATCTTTCTTTCCTCTGAGAAATTATTTATTGCATTCTAATCCGAAACGTAGAATGGGTTTAATAAATATTTAATTTAAGGTAACGAAATCCAAGGTATTAGAAATTGAAGAACGTACCATTGTGTTTAAAGAACGAATGGAAATAAAGGAGTCGACCTTAATATGGAATATGGAATATTTTTCATGAATTAGGATTGTGAGAAACGGTTAAAGTGCCTGTTTCTTTGATAAATGTTACTTTGCATGCACTGGGATCTGTTGAGTCCCGTTTGTTCCGATTATATGAGTGTATTTTAAAAAAAACACAAATATCCATTCACAGCACAGGATTCGAACCTGCAACTTCGTAGACGACGTAGTTAAGTCCCAAGCTACATGACTATCCAAGTTAGCTAATATTCCATTGGAACTCCGAAGATAGCAGTAAGAATGGCACGGTCATTATGTATGGAAGTAGCTTAGCATAATTAAGATCGATATTGAATGCAACTGGATTTCTCATTGAAGAGTATTTACAAAAGAAATAAGCTCTATCGGTACATTACCTGTTCTTCATCGAAGAGCATCTAAACATGTACTGTAGATACTCGTCTTTTTCTTCTCAGAAGCTGAAATCAGTTCCTGTATTTTCATCTCGTAGATGAAGTATATCACCATAATTTGTGTATTTTGAAAAGTTTGTACAGTCATTCTCTCGCCTATTCGTCTTTTACAGTAGAAAGTTGAGTTTACTTATATAAATCCTTATGAAGCGGGACTAGATTTTAAGTTCGACTTATAATATCATATCAACGAGAAGATAATTTATGAACTAATCCTGTTAGCTTTTCTGCTAACATTATTTTTTATGTATCCACTAAACTTTTCAACAACGTATTCAACTGTTCAATGCAGTCGATTGTTAGTTACATTTTTCCAAATTTTTATGTTGATTACGGTAAATCAGAAATAAAGGTGCTTTATAAATCTTAACTAAAGGAATTTTGTCAGTGTTTCGAACTATCTGCATTGCAAGTATTATACAATGCACGAAAATCGTTACACTTTTCACAAATTCATCCATATGGACCTATTCATGCCTACCCTCTTCAAGCAATGTTTTCATTAATATAAGATTTAGAATGTCTATAAACTATTAAAGTGATTTACATACATCAACATATAAGTCCTTTTCTGGGTTTTGTGGTTTTCTTCCTTAAGTGTGAGTGTATTTATCGTTGTTTCAATTTAACAAATTTTGTTGTGACAGGTAATTTGCTTACAGCACAATGTTGTCTAACTTGGAGTGAAAATCATCAGAAAGTCGTCTTGTTATAATCCTGTAAATATAAAAATACACTGCACAGTATTTTGATCAGACAAGTTATTTTACTTATTCATATCTATCTATCT